>CM016565.1:26310284-26558643 GCA_003412495.2 Echium plantagineum
CTGGAGGGCTTGGTGCGCGGAAGCTTACTTCAAAGGTAGTAATCACTCTCATTTTGTCATCTCTCCGAAAAGTCTCTTTTATACAAATACTCTGAATTCTAGTTGTATCCTGGAGTGACTGAGATTATACGGTATGCAGACTAGTGGAAGTCTTTCTGAGCAGAAGCCAGAAGAGCCCCAAGTACAAGTGTCTTCGTCGATCTCTGCGAGTAACTCTCAAATGGGTGCTCCATCATTTACTTCTCGTTTTGAGTATAACGACAACCCTGAAACAACTGAGATGAGTTCTGAACAACCTCGTGCATTGGTCATGTGGCCCCACCAAAGTCATCTGACTTCTTCTCAGATTATGGAATGGATTCTGGTTTCTCGAAGAAGGCAGGGTCAAGTTCATCGAAAGTGCAAGTAAGCCATTTCTGAATTTGTTATCATTGCTTAAACTTAATAACATAACCCTACTGATGTCACCTTGATGTTTTTTTCATTAAAAACCCACTTTCGTTGATGTTTTAGAAGTAGAAGTCTAATTTTGATTTTTAGAACAAGGACGAAATTTAACACGTTTAATTTTCATACTCAAAAAGAAGTGAACTATTTGTAAACAAAATATGTATTTGGATGCATCCTCACTTTTTTATTGTTTCTGATATGAATGAGAATTTGTAATAATAGATCATGAATTGCAGAATCAAAAGTCGCTAATTAGTGGCTAGATTAGAACCTATTATTTGAGTTTCAGCTCATTGGGTATATTCGCCTAAGTTTTTAAGTTATATTGAATCGTCAAGTCTGCAACATCTATATGGTTACTCTCTTTTAGTTGTTTGAAGCCCTCTATGATGATAAGCAGACGGCATTTCTCGCTGTCATTGTATTATAGGTTTTTATTTAAAATTGATATAGACATTTACGACTGGGTTGTGACTTCTCGGCAGCTAAGCATCTATCTTTGTCTATGGGCTGGTTAGATGACCGACATCTTCCTGCCCCTCATCTTTTATCCTTTTTATTATAATCCAACAAATTTGATCAACTTTATGTGAAACATGATGCACCATTATTGAGTGTTCCTTTTATTTGACATGTTGTTTCCACATCTATGTTCTATGTTTAACAGATTGAGGAAACTGATGAAGCAAGGAAGAAGTTTCAAATGCCAAATCCATTTCATCAGCTCAATTTTTTGGGGATCCGAGCAAAGTTGATGTTGAAGCTTCAACAACTCTGCAGAAGTTCTCAGTAAGTCAAATAATATTGGCTTCGCTGCTGATGAATTGAATGATTTAATGACTTAAATTTAAATCATTAGATTCATCTTCTTGTTATAATCCTGGTCACTGTGTGTCGCATGTCTTCTTTCACATATTCAACAACTAATGGAGTAGTAAACTGAAGAACAAGTGGTCAAAAACATACGATGTTTATTCATGTATTTCGCTGTCATCTTTTCATAATCATATATATTAATCTATCTCACTTGATTTCTCTTTCTTGTATATGTTGTAGTTAGTACATGAGTTGACGAAAGATTCACTTGAAAGGCTTCATAGTTTTAAAATTTTGTATATGAACTGTTTTTCGCCATGCTTTTGCATGTTTTGGTTTCATGCTTTTATTTGCTTCTTATAGTAATCAAGTTTTCCAGTTTATTCCTAGCTCCTTATCAAATATCTTATTATTGTGAAAAGAAACTGAAGACGCATGCATTTGATAGATGACTATATGAGCTTTGTGCTACAAGGTGACTTGGGAGTTGGGACTTCCAAAGCAATGCTTTTCCAATATCTGGATTGGTATAAGAAGAGTAATAGCCTTCGATAACTTTTCTGTTTTACATGAAATATTGCTTCTTTCTCAGGGTTCAAGTGCCATATCCAGTGCTGACCTCTTTGGTCATGAAAATGATTCTGCTCTTGATGTTTCTGCAAGTGATCTCATCAACCGGATATCTTTCCAGGTATGCTCGACTTAGTTCCTGGAAATCATTGGAGTGTTGTAGTTTTGCATTGCAGTTTTAATAAGCTCAACTGTTTCCTATCAGGCGCAACAAGATATTTCTTCGCTAAAGAATATTGCTGGAGAAACCGGAAAGAAACTCACCTCACTAGCATCTACAATAATGTCGGATTTCCAGGACAGAATTCTCTGATAATGATATCTTGTATTGTTTGCAAAATAGAACAACCAACGGATACAATACCTCCAGATACGTTTAAAGCTGGTGTCGCAAATAGTCCCTTTCTCTTTCAGAAAACAAGAAGAATTGGGGCTTCTTAGACTTTATACAGTATATAGCTGAGGAGAATCTAGTGGTGCTATATTTCCACATATCTTGAGTTTTAACTTGATATGTTTTGTGTCGTACTAATTTTGTTTGTTATGATATTTGCATTGAAGGAAGGATTTATATGTTTCTCTCGGCGATGATCCACAGTTAAAAATTTAAGTCCATTCTATATGATTTTGCTAAATCGTGGTCACGGTCTCGTGTTTTTTCTTGTGTGCTAACTAGTTTTTGGTTATAATATGGACTGTGAGATCTTTCATTTTTTTTTAGTTAATAAAGTGAGGATTTCTAAGTATTTGACTTAAGTTAAAACTAAGTTACCAATTAATTTGTTCCTTTGTCACAATTTATCCACATTTTCTCTCTTTTAAATTTCAAAATTATAGAAATTTTTATTCCACTTCTTATTTTCTGTTTTGCTTTTTACTTCTTTTTTTTTTAATATCTTCAAATTTCAAATTATTTCTATTATGATTTCAATATGTATTTTTTCTCTCGGAATTCATTTCACAACTTTTTACTAATTATATCATACAATTATAATATCATTTTTATTATTATTTATGTTTTTTTCTAGTAAATTAGCAATAGTATTATTATTTATGCTGAATAACAATATATATATATAGCTAGGTGGAGATCCTAATCCCATGCGGAGCCTTCAACTCCTCTAGCTAGTATGTAGCCTTGAAACGCGGGACCTCCTTTATCTTGATGTTGTTTTTCTACTTTGAGTAGAACTCTATCTTTTTGTAGAATTCTATCTTGTCACAACTCTTTGATCGTGGAAAACAATTCTTGCACATAGCAATCTAGAAGATTATCTGTTTTATCCTTTTGCTATCATTATCAAGATATACATCTTCTCATGTTGTGACACTTGCATACATTCACATCTGCACGTTATGTTCGTTAATGTACCACTTGGTTCGTCTGAGAAACTTCTTCCAATTCTTCAATAGCACATGTACTAACAAAAATAATGATGATTGAATATTTTTTCACTTAGTAAATATTTCTTCGTTTATGTTTTTGCGATCTTCCTATTAAATACTTGTCCCCTAAAACAAGGCACGTCTACAAATTTGAAATGTACATCATATGTATAATTTATTAACCAAAAATCATATAAAATTTATTGTTTATTTGGTTGTTTTTTAACCAAAACACCTACAGAATGGTGTCAAAATAATAAATTAAACATACATACAATGATGCATTGATAACAATCGTAAAACGTATAGGGTTGTTTACTAATATATTTAACAATAATAATACCTACAAAATAGTTTTGAAAATGATAATATAATAAATTATAAATTATAAGTATTCGTAATTATTAATTGCAAGATAATAGATAATGAACTTAAAATTATTTTTAGTAGTATAATACTACTAAAACAAATTACGGATTGGGGTATTGATAAAAAATTTTGCTAAAAATATTTTGTATGCTTTGGATTGAAATGCACCATCCGCTGACGGCTGGAGTATCTTTTTGTAATAGAGTAAATGGTTTCATCGATCACTCACGTTTGTTAAAAAACACTAGTCGATCACCCTAATATGACTTTATATACTTTCGATCACGCATGTTGGGTATTGTGTATACTTTTGGTCACTCACGCATTTTTTTTGGTACAAGTCGTGATTTTTTGATTTTTTTAACAATTTAGTAAGGGTATTTTTGTCATTTCACAATGGATTTGTATACTTTCGATCACTCATGATGAGTGTTAGTTGATGTTAATGACAAATCCAGGGTGAAATGACAAAAATACCCTTACTAAAATGTTAAAATTTTCAAAAAATCACGAGTTATACCAAAAAAATTGCGTGAGTGACCAAAAGTATACACAATACCCAATATGAGTGATCGAAAGTATACAAAGTCATACTAAGGTGATCGACTAATATTTTTTAACAAACGTGAGTGATCGATGAAGCCATTTGCTCTTTGTAATATACTAATATGTATAAATGATTAGTTTTGTGAAATCTTATGGATATAGATACAAGTATAAATGATTAGTTTCATGAAATTTTATGGAAACAGATATAGTTATGCATAAATAGATAGATAAATATAGCTTTAGATATAAATTTAAATAGATAAAGGTATTAATGGAGTATATTAAATATCGATATATAAATGTGGTTTACTTTCATGTTGCACATGTACAATCGTTGAAATTTCAAACTGCACCATAATACTATCCTAAGCTTCAAATTGCCTCCTATACTACATTGTCTCATTTTGCCCCCTAAAATTCCTTATTTAGATAGAATTTCGTAAGGGCATTTTAGAGGGCAAATCCGAATTTAATATTTTTAGGGGGCAAAATGAGACAAAATATAGTATAGGGGACAATTTGAGACTTTGAATAATACTCCCTCATTTTTTTATATATGCCATTCTAGTTTTTTTCACGTCAATTGAAGAACAATATCATTTCAGATATATGCCCCTTATTAATAACTAAGCAATAATTACATGAATATATATTTATTCTTTATCAAGATGTATTTACTGTACTTTGAATGCATTCAATAGGGGTTAAGAGGAAATATTAACCAAATATTGCTTAGTTTTCTAAAACATCATATAAAAAACAACAAAAAAACTAAAACATCATAATATAAAAAAAAAATGAAAGGAATATTAGAATACAAATTAAAATTTCGACAATAATAGAGGGTACAACATGAAAATAAGCCTATAGATATAGTGTACATAGTTAATTACCGACATACCATAGTCCATATATGTACAGCTACTTCAAAATTGGCGGGCTTCAAATTTTCCCTCCTTTTCCGAAACCCCAAATCTACAATTTCCCTCTTATTTTTGCCCTCTGTAAACCCCTCAATTTTTCATTCTCCAAATTTCAAAAAATATTTATTTCCCTCCTCTAATAATTCCCCTCCCCCCTCTCCAAATACATCTCAAACAATTCAATCGAAACTCCCAAAAATCATTCACTCTAAAAACCCGAAAAACGACTTCGATTAGTTCAGTTTGTTTTTCGAATAATTGCAGTTGGGCAATGGATAATATAGAAAAAGCTGGTTGGGATAGTAATGAGCATAAAACGATGTCGTATAGTACGAGTGATATTCCAGGTTGGATTAATCTTTCATCTGATGAGGTTCTTGATGTTATGCCACTTCAACAGAAGCTATCTATAGTGGTATGGAATATTTTATTTTTGTTATTTAATTGTATTTATGTATTGTTTCAGTTGTCCAATTTTGACTTGATGGTTGACTTTTACAAAATTGGACAAAACAGATTTGATAATACTTCATTTGAAGAGGTTTCTGATTTACTTTAGTAGAAGGCCAGAAGCTAAGCTAGATATAGTGTTTTTAATTTTATTATGGAATTGTAGTTTTTTCATGCTCCGTTCGCCAAAAGAAGAGCCTCCAAATTTTGACTAAGGTTGACTTTTTGAAAAATTGGATTAAAAAGATTGGAATAAAACTTTATTAATAGGTCTACTAGTGACTTAGACGTCTTGAGTTCGATCCTCATTGAAAGGGGGTGGTGGGTGGGTTTTAAAAAAGAAAATCCTATAAACGTAGCTTCAATTTTGGGTTTAAAGAATTGGACTCAATTTTATACTATGTTGTGTACTCTTTTGGTGTTAAGAATATCAAAAGATTCTATTTTTAGTGTTTTTATATTATTGAATTGATAATATTGATGCGAACCGAAGTTGTATGTGTTGATTGATCAATTGATTCTATAATGTTTGTTAATTTTGTTGGGTGAAAAGACACTGGAAAGTCTTATGGGGTTAAAGAGATTGGTTGTGTATTCATTTACTGAGTTTCCAGTTTTGGATTTGTTTTGTTTGGATAATGAAGGGTGCTGGGTTCTCAAATCTGGGGAATACATGTTTCCTGAACTCGATATTGCAGTGCTTTATACACACTGTGCCGCTGTTTCAGGGGTTGCTTGCTTTTGATCATAAAACGCTTTGTAAGTCTATGGTTAGAGTACTAAATTGTATGATTTGCTTACTTATTGTGAGGCTATTTAATTAATCACAATTTGTATACCTAATTGCAGGTAGCTCTGAGTGTCCTTGTGTTGTTTGTGCTTTATCTGACCTTATTGAGTTATCACTGACTTCAACGGGAAGGAATGTATCACCTTGGAAGTTCGTTGATAATCTGAGTTGTATCCTTTCTTGCGTGATATTAATTTACAAATTCGTAGATGCACATAGTTCTTGAACTTGGTCAATTTTTGATCCTTGACTTTGAAACTTTTAGATTTTTCATCCAGCTTCCATAGGTTCCAGCAGGAAGATGCTCATGAATTTTTGCAGTGTTTCTTGGATAGACTTGAAAGTTGTTGCAATGGTCTAAAACCGTTGATTTCTGTGGCTCCTGAGGGTCACAACCTTGTTAAGCAGGTGTTTGGTGGTAGACTTGTTAGCAAAGTAAGATGCTTTACTTTTTATTATTATAGTATCTTCATCATATTATTTAAAAACTTGCACGTTTACAACGTTATAGTTTTAGTTATGTAATTTAGATCCCACGCCATATCTGTCGAGAAATTATGTATAGTTCACCAGTATTCACATCATCTTCTGTCTGCAGCTAAAGTGTTGCAACTGTGGGCATTGTTCTGACACATATGAGCCCTCTATTGATTTGAGTTTGGAGATTGAAGATGTAGACAACCTAAAAAGTGCTCTCGAGTCTTTTACAAAAGTTGAAAAAATCGAAGATTTGGACACTCAATTTACCTGTGAAAAATGTAAGGAGAAAGTATCGATTGAGAAACAACTTCTGTTGGACCAATCCCCGTCCATCTCTGCATTTCATTTGAAGAGATTCAAAAATGATGGTTCGTTTGTGGAGAAGATTGATAAATGTGTTGACTTTCCTCTGGAGCTGGACATGTTACCTTATACTGAATGCTCCAAATCCAGCAATGTGAGTTGTTCCTTCCATAATTTATCATTAAATTCCCTTCTTTATGGATTTTTTTGCTACCGTTGGTTGAATGGTGATGCTTAGTAGTGAGGTATCCGTAAATTAAATGGTCTTGTTACTATATTTGTTTTAGTTTGAGAAGGCTACAGTTTTATAGGTTGCATAGGTTTTTTGATCTTCGGTTGTGCAATAGTTTGTTCAGTTACTGGATGTATGCGATTCAGTAACTACATTGCACATATTTTACTGTTTTATATTCAATGCTCAAAATCTTAGTTTTTCTATAATGCTATTTTCATTACTCTTTTGATTTCTTTTTACAAGTTACAGTAGTAACTTCGTGCTTGTACTTGAAAAGTAGATGCTCTTCCTTTTCCGTAATTAGTCTATTAAGTGCAGCTGTGGTCTGCTAGAATTGAATCTCTAAATTATCTTCTATTGCATCTATGAACAGGAGGAATTGAAGTATGATCTTTATGCAGTTGTGGTGCATATTGGGACTTCATCTACTTCAGGACATTACTATTGCTTTGTTCGTTTATCCCCTGGCGCATGGTACAAGTTTGATGACTCAGAGGTAGGAATTATCAGTATAAAATGATGATGTTTCTATTTTCGCCCAGTGAAACTGTTTAAATAGTTTAATTCAAATTAAGTTCTAGATATGGAAAAGTGATTTCCTGTTAACCATTATATACATGCTTTTAACGTTGTACCTATTCCCGTTAAGTAGGCGGTATGATGGATTAATAAGGTTCTGTTTGTGAACTAGGTGATCAGAGTTCGAGAAGAATATGTCCTATCACAAGAAGCATACATCCTCTTCTATGCCAGGAAAGGAACCCCCTGGTTTTCAGAATTTATTGACACACAAAAGCAGTTTGTTGAACAAAGTCTTCTGAACACTTCACCTAAGTCGGTATTAAATAGTGTAGATGTCTGTTCGATATCCTCTTCTGGGCTTAATGGCCATGGATGTGATAACAAAGAAGTCGATCCTTCAAGAAGTCCATTGAAACAAAATATTGTTGGATTTGAACAAAATAAGACTGGGGATAAGAGTGATGAAACTAAAGATGATCCGATCAGAACTGATCCGTGCAAGTCAGCTTCTAGTACTCCACTTGCTTGTCATACTGACCATGCGGCATCTCCATCTGTACTTAAAGAAAGTAAACGTAATCACCAGTTTAACGCGGTCAAAGGAGTTGAAAATATCACACCAAAAGCACCACTTAGATCTGCCAGCCCGGAAATTTACAGGAACGATTCACCAGGTAAATTCAATTACCAAATGTTTTTCCCTTTTATGTTACATGGATGTCGTCGATATAGTCTATTTAATTTTAAAGCTTTATCTATTTCCACTTTCCAGATACAGTTTACTCTATCCCAAGAGGACATCTGAAATATGCTCAAACGGTCACCTGCAAAAGACAATTGAATGCGGACCTGGAGGATGTTGGAAGAAAGCAGGCATTCTCACTGATAAAGAAGAGCATCCCTGGATCCAGAGGTCAGCAATTAATGAATGCAGTAAGAGGCTCCTTCAGTGAAGGCTCAGTAAACAAAAAGAGGAGTAGAATGGATGTGCAAACTAACAACGATAGAAATTATACTGCTCGACACAGGTCTTACTGATCCTGAGTCCTGACTCATGCATCCTAGGTGGTTCTACCAGTCTCAGGAGGAAGGCTAAAGTAGTCGTGTTAATGTAAATGTTCTGTTTTATGTCCTGTAAAATCAACAATGAAAGGTCTTCAACAGTAACACCAAGAAGACGTGAAACTCAACATTTTGAGTCAAGGATAGTACGAATAGGTGCAACATTTGCCTACTCTCGTATACTTTTGAAGATGAAGTGAATTTGGATCAGTCTGTTTTGGTTATCATAGCGCGTTGTTCCACGAATATACACCAGCCAAATTTAAATCCTTCATGTATCTTATACTTAATATTCCTTGTAAGACACCTCATTTGTTAGCATAAAATATCTAGTAAAAATTAATTTATTACTTCATATGTGATGACAATGTTAGACCTAGTATCCATCATCTGCTTTTGTCCACAAAATTGTTCTTTCTGGTTTTACATGTTACAATATTATTTGTTGCTAATTTAATTATTTTTGCATCTTTCTAGTTTCTTGTGCCCTTGAGATAAATTGACGTTGATGTATTTGCATAGTGCACGTAGACATCGTCCTCCAATATCTGGCCTAGGTTTTTTCCGTCATCAACAAAGTCGAAGTCGAAAACTAATGAAAATTTGAACTGCTATATAAGCCTCCCTGTTCATGTAACAAACTCCCTGTTCTCCCTTGGTTTAATTTTAGTAACAAAATGTCAATGTTGGCGTCGGCCTGCTCGAGGACGTTGGCACAAGAACTGGCGGTGCAGCGTGGGATACTATCGCCCGCTACGTTGAATGATCCGATGAGTGTTTTGATTGTCCATGATGGGTTGGAGGATTTATCTACAGAACCATTAGAGTGGGTTTTGAAGGAGATTGCTTCTTCTATTCGTTGCAATGTTGTCCTTCTTGGAGTCATGCCTTGGCTTAATATCCCACGTACAATTTATCATATATGTGGACACACACAATTTAATATTGTCGCAATTTCTTTTGTTACATAGTAAACATAAAATATTGATCTTAGCATTCGTGAAAATTAACTGAAGTAAGATATATAAAAGGACTAATCGCAGCAACAAATAACTACATATTTGTAAGATGTTTTTAGTTCATCACTCTTTTTGTCAATATATTAGTCCATCGCCCCACTAACGGATAACATGATGTATTTTCTTTTTACAAGACAAAATTGATGATGTTTCTATGAAATGTTGGACCATAATAATAATACGGGGGAAATTATCACTTGTGTTACTAAGTGAATTATACCAAATAAAAAGTTTAATGCATATGATATTTATATATAATATATATTTGATGTATATGGCTTGAATTGCAAAAGTGATTAGATTTTTTTTCCCTGTGTAATAACAAGTATCTTCCAAGACATGGTCTGAAATTTGGAGTGTGCATCGTGAAGATTTATCTGTTGTCCAAGGTGAAAAGAAAAGGAAGGCGAAGTATCAGAAATTTCAACATCTCTTAGACCTTTGCAAAGAATTTGGGGTAATTTTTATATATTTTGATAAGTTGTTAGGACTAATTACTAATATACCAAGTCTAAAAGATTGGCACGTTTTGATTTTTTGTGATCAATTTTTTTAAAAATTTGATCATGAATTTTCATTAAACGATAAGAAATAATATACTCATAGGAGATCTTGGTAGATTCGTCTCAATATATATTTTTGAAATATTAATTTCTTATAGTTATTTTTCAAGTGTAGAATAAAAAATATTAATATTTTAAATCGTGTTTTGTTAACCACGAAAAATCAAAATTTGTCAATCATTTCGTGATGGGAGAATATTATTAAAACTGTTATTACATACTTGTAGGTGGTTCCTGAAATCAGAACAGAAATGGGGCATCCTTTGAGGCTTCTAGTTATTGAGCAAATCATCAGCAATCATGCTACTGTGGTTGTTTTCGATAGGTACAAATAATGTTGATTAGTTTCTAATAATATTGACTCGTTAATTCGTTTCGAGCTTATAAGTTATAAGAAAAGTTGAATTGATTATTATCAACGTTTACTTTATTAGAATGATACGACAATTGAAAAGGAACAGAAAAAGGTATTGATATAATGGTTATCGTAAAATTGTAGTTGTTCTATTGATTTACTAACTTCTCTTAACTGACCGAAATGTGTGTTCAATCACATAGACCAACTGCACTAGAGAAGTCTTAATAGAAAAATTGTTAATAAAATCGTAGACGATCCGAATTTGAAGTATTGATTTGTGAATGGATGAAGGTACCATGATAGGAAAAATATAGAATACTATGCTGAGAAAGTGGGATGCTGTCATATGATAAGGATGAACGATAATGGCGAGGCTCAAACTATTCAAGGACGACCATCCTTTCTATCCTCTACTCCATTGCTTTCACCATGCATTCCTACACCTCAATTATGATTTATTTATATATACTATATTTGTAGAACTTCATATCATCTTTGTCGTCATACATAGTTAAATTATGACAAATATTGTGTGTTGTAATAAATATTCCTTGCACTAATAAATATTTATGTAAAATATTCGATTCTCGACTTATATATAACGTGGACGAATTTTGATAGGTTTTGCATAAATCTAACTCATAATAAATAATAGAATTTTTTACCTGCACGACCACCCCCTTCGCCATAAAAACTCATAATAAATGGATCATATCCACCTTGTATAACAAATTTCAATCAAGGCATTTTCAAAGCATGCTTAGTTGGTCAACACCTAATACTAGTCAAAATAAAAAATCAACATAATCATCTTAGAAATATATTGCAACAATTTGCCATTGATTCTCTCACACAAACACAAGACGTCAATGAATTGGTTCATTATTTAAAAACCAATTTCGAAATGAGTGTTTATAATGATTATCATTTTGATCTATTAAAATGGTGGTCAAGTAAAGATGTTCTTTTCTCGGTATTATCTAAAATGGACAAGGTGATATTTGCTATACCTATGTCTACAATAGTGAGTGAATCCGCATTTAGTGTGGCAAAATTTTATGGCAAAATTTTATTGTATACAAAGACTTTCAAGACTCACAAACGGTGCAATCAAAGCTTGTGTTGCAATCAAGGATTGGACAACAGCTGAGCAAAGGATTCAAGACAAAGACCCATTCTTGGAATCAAACCAAAAAGACATGTTCAACGACCTCAATGACATTGAAGAAAAGCTCGAGAACGAAGAAAGCACCGCCAATCCATTGGACGTAGACAAAGTTGTAGAAGACTTGGACTCCGAATTTATGAGCATACCAAAAAAAGTAAAAACCCTTGTCCATATGGAATGATATTTTCCCATTGCTAAGAATGTTCCACTAGAAAGGGTCGTTTTAGTTTTAGCTGCGCCTAGTGATCATGGTAAGATAGACAAAAAGCCATTGTGTGTGTGCGAGACTTACTTGTGGAACAATCGGTTGTTGGCTAAGTGGGAAGTTTTTGTATATTATGGCATGAAAAGGGTGAAGTGTGAAAATTCAACAAATGTCATGAACCATTGGCTCCCCCTGGTTGGACACCATCTACCGATGATGCTTCGCAACCGCATGCAAGTGCCCAACCCCAGTCTCAATATGTTATTGAAGCAAGGCCATCCTCCTCCCCCCCCAATGCGTAGAGTGACAACTATATGTTGGAGTTTATATATAATTCAATGCAAACCTTGGACGTCGACATAAATGAATTGGTAAATACGGCAAGGAAGACGGATGAGACGGTGGGTTACATGCATTCAACGGTTGACGCTATATGGGGAGCCGTCCAAGAGATGCATAACGATTGGCCACCAAGAACACCACAAGGGTCGCCGCCACAAGAGTTAGTATATGCAGGAAACTATGAGATGGAGGACAACTACATAAGTTGATTATGTTTATGTTGAACTTTATTATGTTATATTTGAACAATTTAAGTTTATGGTTGATGTAATTTCGTACTTTGAACAATTTACGCTTATCTTTTGTATTTTAATACTTATAAATTGGATGTTTATGTTTAGTGTTTGGTATTTTGAAGTTTATGATTATGTTTGGTGGATGTTTAGAATAACAGGCATATGGGTGCATTCTGGAACCTATGGGGCACTGCTTGATTCACACGGTGCAATGTATTTTGAAACAAATGTATTGCATTTTGAGGTGTACCATATGCATTAGAAAGTGTACCTTCTGTTCACATGGTATACTGTTTGATATACACGGTAAACAGTGTGTTTTGATATATACTTTTCATTATGAGGTGTACTACATAAATTAGAAGTATACCTTCTGTTCACATGGTATACCGTATGTAGTGGGGCTTTAAGGGGCCTCGAGACTGGCCCGGAATGAATACCCTCCGCATCTAAGGTGGCCTCAGCCGGGCCACGGGCCCTATGCAGCCCACTCCTAAATGGAAAAGGGCTGAATAGTGGGCCCGAGGGGCGGTTCATTGACTAAATCTACCCATAACCTTGGCCATATCTCATGTGTAGGGGACATCAGTTGGGCAGAGCTTGGGCTTGGCTGGGGAAGTTAGGCAGCTCTGGTGCTTGTGCACGTGTCAGGAAGGGCTGGTCTGCTTGGGCAGGGCTCAACGGGCCTATGCAATAGAGTTGGGCGGGCTGTTGGATACCCTTTAGGAGCTGGGCAGGATGCTAGATAGTTTGAGCAGAGTTTGCAATCTAGCAGTGCTTATTCTGGGCCAGATTTCTGTGAAGTTCAATGAGCAAAGTGGCATGGATTTTATAATTTTTATGAGTAATTTCAATGTCGGTTTTCATGATTGCCTAACCAGTAGGCGCATTACTATATCTTGAATAATTGATACATGGGTCTCTAGTCAAGTTACAGGTGATCTCACTTTACTGTCTAATATTGTTGGTATATATTCTCAATTGTTCGATTGGTCTTCCTGATGGTCAAACCACTTAGGGGATTAAGAGTGGCCGTGTTCCTTTGGTATCTCATTTTGTTTTGCATAATGTATTATATGTAAATCATTTACATGTAGTTTACTTTTGGTGACCCAGTTAACTAAATCTTTCAATTATTTTGATACATTTTACTAAAGATAGTTGTATGATTCAGGACCGTACATCGAAAAACCTGATTGTAGCAGTGAGCGACAGAATGGACTTTATTACTTATGTAATGTTCCAGAGTCGTGGGTATTTCATGTTCATGGAAATGTTGTACCGAATTTGTAGCATCAAATATTAGGTCATCCTTCAGATAAAGTTGTCATATCAACTACTTTCGTTTCTCATTCATGCATGTTATCGAATAAGACTTGCATTGTGTGTCATTGAGCCAAACAAAGTTGTACATAATTCCTTTAGTTAGTAGTGCCCACACAAGGCAACTCGTTAATTATTTTGAGTTGATACATTATGATGTTTGGGGCCCCAAAATTCTGAAAATCTATATTTTATCCCCAATACCATTTATACGAAAACGTTAAATTAGGGGCTAAATTAAATGAAAATCATGTGTACATTATCAAGGACTATATCTGCAACACTGCCACTCATTAGGACGAAAGTACAATTTGACCTCACTTAATGTGATCATTGCTGTAATTAACTCTTCATTGTACAACATCTTTCAAGGATTCAACTAGGCAAAAAAAAAAAAAATCTAACAATTTTATTTGTTCCGCTCTATTTTTTGAAAACACGAAACCATATTTAATCATTAAACGTCGCTCAAAATATTTCAAAATAATTAATTTTGAAACATTATGCTTTTTGGTACATCTTCCACCTAAATTCTCTATTCCACTAAATAAATATGATTAAACAAAGCTTAAAAAAGTTTAAAAAAGTAATATTTGACGAAAAGCTACATACAAATTTCTAAATTGAAAGAAAGCTAAGACAAAATAATGCATGATCGTCGATGCTGACATGCACATGCATGTTAATGTGCTCTTCTAAATTAAAAAAGGTTCAATCAACTTTGGCTATACTTTAGGACAACATATTTCAAATAACCATAAATACATGCATGTTAATGTGTGCTCTTCTAGAAAAGGTTCAATCAACTTGGCTATACTTTAGGACAACACATATCTCTAAGTAACCATAGTTTTCTTTTTTATTGATGAAATAGTCTCAGATAACATGTGTAAGTTGAACTTTAGTTATTATATATGTTCGGATTGCATAAATTGTCATATTAATCGTAAAGATGTATTTTATTCCCTATTTTGAAGGAGATTTAAAATTTTAACGTAAAGAAGGAGTAAGGTGCACCTTCGACCAATATCAAGAACAAGGTGCACATTTTTAAAAAATATTTTAGTTTTGAAAATTTTATTTTGACCCTATTTTCATCAAAAATTGAACGATTTCGTCAAAATATGAACTAAATTACACATTTTATGCCAATACAAAAAACCACTTGCACATACAACACATTAACTAAAACTAATGTAGAAATAGGGAGTGAGATCGAATTATGGACAAAGGGAGTATTCCATTGAAAAAAAAGGAATTGATTTCTTCCACTTCGAGTTGAAGTGGTTTGAACTATCTGACAAGTTTGAAAAGGATGGTGTTCCTGATAGTTATTGATTGGCGAGACGCATTGTTTGGCGAATCCGACACGCACTGATCATGGATCCGACTTGATCCAATTTTATGTTTTCTTTTTTATTACTTATTCTTGTTGTATTGCAAACTCATGGTAATTTTTGGAGGGAGGGTGCTAGGTTAGTTTTAGGTTAGTGGGCGAATAGCCCACAACCACGAACCTGAATAATTAGGGTTATGTTTAATATTTACCTATAAATATAGGTCATGTTTACAATAAATTCACTAGAACAATTATTGTTAATAATATATCTCCTTTATATTCTGTCAACTAAAATATAAATTACACATATTATATAAGATTATTTTAATAATTTTCTTCATTCACCCAATTCATATTGAAGCCTTTCTCTCCAAATCCTAGAGTATTTATGTAGTATATATATTAGTGAATGATTATGTTTGTCACCATGTGAACGGAACTTTAGCCATTCATATTCCTGCAGGGACCAAGATGAAAGTGAGATATTGAAATTCCAAAAGCTTATGGGAAACTGCAAACACGTATAGATTCGATGAATTTGTTTTGTGGATGAATAAATAAATTAAAAGAAGATTAAACAAATGACCGGCTCATTTGGCTAATATGTTTACTCATATAAAACACAATAATATCGAAACGTAATAATCGGGAAGATCTTTGCTGAGAGCAAGCTACATACGCTATATATAATGTTTGATGTAGAAAGTTATAATTTTATTAAAATTTGTTTTTTTTTTAAATTTTTTTTAAAATACTATCATGTTAATTTTATATTCCTTCTGTTCTCTTTTATTTGTATTTCTAGCCATGTGCACAATAATTAAGAAAAAATTAAAGATAGCCAAAAAGTATATTGTAAATGTAAAATGACAATCAATTGATACTATATGATTGGTTGGTTGATAAATTTATAGTAACAACTAATCAAAAAGTGCATTGAAAATGTAAATTTGTAATTAATTATGCTAGAAAGACAAGTATTTAAAAACAAAAATATGAGGCTAGAAAGACAAGTAAAAGAGAACGGAGGAAGTATAAAATTTAGGAATCAAATTGTGTAATAATGTATTAGGAGAAATTTTAAGAGACAAATTATTAAGAGAACCGTAACCAATTCATAAGAAAATATATTGTATCAATAATAAGTCGTAGCCAATCCAGTTTGGAAGACTAGAACGACTGTTCAGAGGGTGATTTGAATAGCTAATGTGATTAGACTCCCTTAAGACCTATTATTCTCAAACATCCTTGACTGACTTGATCGTCAGAGTGTTTGTGGTCGATTCCCGACCACCCTTTAATTTCAGGTTAATATATAGCTCCAAAAAAGACGAATAAATCCAAAGCGACGATTGGACAGATATCAGCTCATCCATCACAACAAGACAAAACGAATCTTGATCTCAAATTTCAGATCAACCAGAGAAGGAAAGCTGAAGCACAGTCTATGCACTCGCGAGGCGAAGCTCACTCTATAAGTCCGGCTACGAAATGATATGCCAGTCATACGGGAAACTCGCAGTACAACAGACGCGTGGAAGAACATGTGGACAAATCTATAGGCTAACAAAATCACCAACACTATTAGACAAGTCCTGGTGATATGCTTGACTAAATTGTTTTTGATAAAGGTTGGGAATTGAACTCATGAATTTACGATCACAAATTCACATACTTCATCGATCTAAATAGTTAATAGTTGGAGGAGAGCAAGGATGGTTCGTAAGAGGAGCAATTGACTAATTAGCATTCAATTAGGGATTTGATTTAGTCATTTTTGACATTATATATATATATATATATATATATATATATATATATATATATATATATATATATATATATCTTGTACCGTTCCTTCTTATATTGAGTAAATAGAAGTTTTGTTTAAAAGATAGTTACAATAAAAACTCGAAAAATATAGTAAAAGAATTTTGTTGCGACATTTGTGTTTTCATTTTTAATTACGCCTCAAAAAGCATAGCAATGTCGTCTTTTTAGATTTTTTCGTCATTTGTTATGATTTAGTTGTCGTAAATAGTGAGTATCATCAGTAAACATATTTTAAATTTAAAAATCTAATTTTATGTGCTTATTAATAAAAATTCCAACTTACAATAATAATTTATTACATAATTAACTTTTAAGACACAGATTTGATACGAGTGATCTGAATAATATTTAATAATGGGGCTGTTTATTATTTGGTCATAAAATGTAATGTTAACATGCGACCAAATAGAAAAAGACATATTCACGTGTGATTGAAGTTGGGTTAGGAATGCTTAAAAGTTCCACACCCACATGAGTTGTTGAAAGTTATTGGTGATAATGGAGATCGATACACTTTTTTTGGCCTGGATGAAAGATGCATGATCAAAGTGCTTACACACTTCCAAACGTTCTTCGAGATGGGATTTCCTATAAAGAATAATTGTATTGCATTAAACGAAGAGTAAATGGATATAATAATTACTTTTATTTACAAAATATTTTTAATTAACTATTTATGTTTCGAAATATTTTGTCAATTGTCAATATTTGAAAAAATATTCTACTTAATTTCGCACGTTAAATTTTTTGTTGAGTGCGTGTTGAAATGGGTTATTTCAGATGTTTCTTTTAATTTTTTAACTTGAAAGTATATTAAATGAAATTATCGTAATAACCTTATGGACGAATTACGTGTCACATGATATTTATTAGTAAAGGATTGACAGATTAAGTGATGCACTCGAACATTTTTAACAATAAATAATTGATTTAAATATTTTAAAACATAAATAATTGATTGATATAACGTTTTATAAATATAAGTTATTATTGTGACCAGTTCTTCTTAAATGAAACAAAGAATTACAAAGCTTTAAATTTGTCAACTCATTCAATTTTATATTGTAATCTTATCAAAATAACTTATACATAAGGTGGTAGTGGGTACTGGGTAGTGATATGGAGATCAAACGAACGTGAATATGTATCCTCCTACTCTGATCACTAAACCAACATACTTCAAGGAAGTAATGAGGAAGACTGATCAAGTTCATAAAATAAGTTGGTGAGATTGTAATCGTAAAATTATAAGTTCGATTTACCTACTAACACTTTTTTGTCATGTATGTCACAAAAGTCTTGCATAGTAATATGATTTACTTGACCAACGTTATTTAAAGGAGAGAATTATCGATTTGGTCCCAGATAGTAGGACGAAGTTGCACTTTGGTCCCATATAGTAACACTGTTGCAGATTAGTCCCCCAAAATGGCTCAAGTGTTGAGATATATATAGTCTTCAATAATAACAATCGTTGCACATTAGTCTTTATTTTTATGGGGACCATATATAACATTTGCTATTTTTAGAGACTATATTGTTATACTTATGCAATTTTCAAAGACTAACCTGTAACATTGTAATTATCGATTAAACTACAAATATGTCTCGTTATCAGGAACAAAATCTACAATTACCTCTTATTTAAAGACTAATGCAATCGAGACTTACTCAGTACGTGCTCTACAAAAGGATAGAGAGAGGTAATTAAACTACAGGCCAAAAGGAGAGAGGTGATTAAAGTACAGGGAACAAAGCACAATAAAGATCCATCAATCAACTCTTCATATAATATAAACATTTAGAAGATCAATATTGATACTGTATTTATATGAGCTAAACCGTCATGCATGCTTAGAATTCTAACCTTGATTTCCTCGGTTATGTTTCCCATAGTGATTATACTTGAGTACTGTATAATTGAATAACTTTTATTTCAAAACTAAACTATATCAATATATCATGTCTAGACACGTAGAAATTAAAGTGGGGGTTATTTTATGACTTTCATTGGTATGTGGTCGATTGTCTTTAACTATCATTTTATTTTTTTATGTGATTCTTAAAATATTACTCCCTCCGTCCCTAAAAGTTTGTCATATTTTGACTTTTGGTGGTCAACAAAACACGATTTAAAACATAAATATCTATTATTCTACATGCGAAGAAATTGTAAAAAGTTAATATTTCAAAAATATATATTGAGACGAATCTAACAAGGTCCCACAAGACTATATTATTTCTTATCCTTTAATGGGAATTCATGATAAAATTTTGTGATGTTTGACTAACAAAAGTCAAAATGTGACAATCTTTTAGGAACGGAGGGAGTAGTTTTTTTGTGGTGTCTTCTAAATCATTTTTCCAATTTTAAATATTAAAATAACAGTTATATCCATGCAATTACTCTAAACAATAGGGAATATATTTAAAAGTATTTTACACAATTTGTAAGTTTTTAAAATGTGTCTTTACATCACACGTTAAGATGTTAATAACAGAAAGTATTTGGTTGAAAAATTGATATGAAATATTTTTTTTTACATATGTTGCTTTATATGCTTACAATTATTACATCTTATTTCCGTTTTATGCTCTTAACATGTGTCTTAAGGACGCATTTTAGAAAAGGGTAGCGATAATGCCAGAGCAATTTCCATATTTCCAGAGCAAAATTATCTCTAATTCCTTTAATGCCCTTTGATTATATGACTTATAATTATAATATTGATTGTTAATGATAGAAAACTTTGATTTCTATTTGAATAATGAAAACATGAATAAATTTTATAATTAACAATTGAGATTACGTTCAAAATATAGTTTGATAAAAGGGGTATAAAAGAAATTCACCATGATTTTGCTCTGACAACATCAAAATTGCTCTGGCATTATCGCTAGCCTTTAGAAAAATCGTGAAATAAACTTTCACCACTTTCTTTAACACACCCTACCCCACCACATACTCTAAACTTTTCTCAGCATTTCTCCCTGTCCCCTCCCCTCCTCCGTAACCCAAGCCCACCCTATATAAATGAACTATAAAGTAGGGGCAAAGTTATCAATACAATTCGATTTCAGTCTTCTTCTTTAAAATTCAATATTTAAATTTAGTTGAAGTTCAGTATTTCAGTTTTAGACATTCAGCGTTCAGCCACTTATAATCAGCCTTCATATTTCAGATTTAACAAAAGGACCCCAAGCCTTTTAAAAAGACTACTTATTAATAAGTGATATTTTTTGCTTCTACTTCTCCCATGTAGTACAATAATTTTCACTTTGAAGTTTGTATTGCTTGCCAATGCATTCAATTTACAATTCATTCAACCTTATACATTTTGAATTTAAACCAATTCAATTCATTAAACAAAAAGTACATTAAAAGTATAAATATACAATTATTCACAACTATATCATTAGTTAATTGATAATTTTATAAGAAAATTAAAATAATTAAATGTTTATTGACAATATAAAGCTATAATTTTTTATACCAGAATCACGAGTAGTTTCGAACAAAATAAATTACGTTACACAATAAGTAAAAATAAATGAATGAAGTATATATTATCCCTTGTCCCATTCATGAGGTAAAGGTTATCATGCATTATACAAGTAGTCTTCCACCCCGAAGTTGGTGGATAAAGAAAATGGCAATAGATAATCAATGACTGAACCAAAAGTCATTTGTACGTGCAATTTTCGATTGACTTCGAACATAAACTCGACTTTCCATTACATAGTACGGTCTTTTTCAATAGTGGCTTCCATCATTTTAATTTGGTTTCTACATAAAAGGAACAAATGCGAAAATGAACATGTACCTTGTATTGCGTACTACTTCATCCATTCATATTTAAAATTTTGAACTCTACGCCTTCAGTTGAAGTATTAGTCGAATATCTTAATGGAAAAAAAATCTTTCAATGACCGAAAAATTTTAAGTTAAAAACTTCCTTCATCGCTAGTTTACACAAAGAAAAACACGTCTTTAAGTTGAACACGAGATGGGACATCACCTCAATATTGCCAAAGTGAATTGAAACTATTTTATTTATTTCGACCTCATTTAAATATTTTTTGCTTAGCCATCATATATAAAAATTAATTTTAAAATAGAGAACAAATGCGTCTTAACAAGTTAGGGTATAATATTAATTTATAAATAAATTTACACTTTGCAGCCAAGAAAAGATACAATTGAAGAATAATAAGTTGAGACTTTAAGGTGTTATGCACACACCCAAATAGTGTTTTTTAGGGCATGTGTATCAATTCCTTTAAATTCAATTTCAACCTTAATTTTTTTTTTTTTGGTTTAGTTATCTTTTAGCAGATCTCTTATTATTCATCAAGAATTCAAATTGGATTTTGTGGAAACATTTTATAAAAATAAAAGTATTTATGATATTTAGTAAAAGTTAGTTAAAAATTAATTTATAAAAATTTAAAAAACATAATTAATATTGAACCCATACTTTTAATATCAAATTATTAATTTTGTAATAGTTAATATGAAGAGTGTTTTTTAGACATTTTAATAAGTGGGATCATAAAAGGAGAAAAACTAACAAGGATAGGTAAATTTGGGAATATTTAACTTGTAAACCAATTTACTAAATGAAACTCCAATGTAATTTATCTTTGCACCATTTAATTGACTTTTGTTTTCGTTTCTGGATGGCAACTTCATAATTTTATAAGTTGGAGTCAATTAAGGATGAAACCATATATGTAAAGTCGCCATTGAAATCTTCACAGTTTGTGTCTTGTGTTATCAACCTATTGGATTGCAGCTTTAGTTGACCAAAAATTTATGTTACAACATAATATAAATTTCTCAAAGTATTAGCTTTCTACAAAGGCTTGAGGTAGATTGGACTTTGGAGGTTGAATTTGTGAAGTCGAATCAATTACTTTGTTCGTTATTAAAAGATTGTCATATTTTAACATTTATTGTTCGAATATTATAAAATTTAACCATGAATTTTTATTAAGTTATAGAAAATAATATAGTCTTGTGGGGTCTTGTTAGATTCGTCTCAACATTTACTTTTGAATTATCAACTTCTTATAATCTTTTCACATGTAAAATAAGAAATATTTACATTTTAAATTATATTTTGTTGATCGCTAAAAGTCAAAATATGACAATCATTTAGAGATGGAGAGAGTACTAGATTAAGAAAAATATTCTTTTTGAAATTAACCCAAGGTATTCTTTTTGAAATTAACCCAACCTTTTGTTGTTTGAAGAAATCATCCAACTCAAATGATATTTTTTCACGAAAATCAGATACTCTCTCGTCTCTAAAAAATTATTTACTAATAAGAGATAACATAGCCTTTTGAGTATATGTTATATGCAAAAAGTAAGAATCACCTATGTTTCATCCTCAGCTCTTTCATTAGTTAGTATTGTAAATATCCTCATTCACTTAATCACGTTTTAAGATCCTCATTCACCCGATGTACTATCAATTGCTTCGTTAATTTGATTTGGTCACATGTCGAGCTATACATGAGCCGAACAAGTCTGAGCTTGAGAATTTTTGGGTCGTCTTATCAATAAATGGTCCTTAGGCCCGCCTTTGGTGAAATGAGCCGAGCCATTTCAAAGCCAAGCTCCGAGCTAGCTCACCCAAACAACATACTTAAAATATATGGCTCAATAGCCTAGTGGCATCCGGCCTAACCTTTCATGTAAGAGGTCATGGGTTCGAACCTTGTTGGAGACATATTTGTCTCATATTATACTCTAACTTTCTATTAGTTAGCAATTTCTGTATTCATGTTTGTAATATCATTGTAGTCACAATTCATCGCTAATTATCAAAAAAAAAAAATATAGTTTAAATTAATTATCATTTTTTATTTTTTAAAGTTCCTTTATTTTTACGATAATATTTACGTACTTTTTTTAATCTTGATAAAAATAACTAAATTATAAAGGAAAAGGAACAGATAGTATTTTCAAGAATCCGTGATTACAACATAAAAATGAGCATGATGTTGATATGACCAAAAGCAAAAAGATGAACACACAATAACTTTGGTGGATAAGATTTAGCACCTAACATAATATTTTCATTTGAAAGAAACGACAAGTACTTCCATGTGCCCAATTGCTTTCACTAGTCGGGTCCTCCTTAATTGGCAAAGTTGTATACCCATCAACATCCCCATAAGCAATAATAAATCTACCTAATGAATATTTGTTTTGAGATTTCGCTCAACTGACAAAGAGCTTAGATGCTGATAATTAAGTCTTTTGGCATGACGTGAATTCAACTCTTACAATCTAATACATATTTCATGATTTGCAATGATTTAACGAAACGTTGTCCACCCTTAAATGTCTAAATAGGGCATAAGAAACAGTTAATCGAATAGTTTAGTGAAAAATACTATTATTAGAGACCAGAAGATTTTGAGTTCGAAACTCACCCCATAGTTAATTTCAAAAATAAAAAAAGATAGGGCATAAGAGAAATTCTTAAGTTCCGTCAAATATTATGCAAAAGAGTGATTGCAATTTTTGCATGATACTGCATAGTCTTAACTGGTATATTAAAAAATTTACAAAGACATTATTAATAAAAACTTACTCAACATTAGCAAGACATAATATTACAACCTTTTAAAATCTTTGAAGAGGAGAATGGGCTTGTACAACCTTAGACCTTTGTCGGAAAACCTTAATCGGGCTCGGAAAATTCCAAAACTTCCCCTTCGAAGTAATCGGAGCCCTCATCGACCTCGATTTCATCATCATCTTCTCAAATTCACCAATTTTGCTACTATATTCACAATTCTCCTCATCCGAATCCTTTACCATTTCATCTTTTTCGCCTTTTCGGCTTTTATTACTCCGAAAACTCCCCCAAAACGACGTCGTTTTCACCTTCTCATCGCCCGGAAAATCACCCCTTCTACTTCTGGACCACGGAACTGCGAGGGATCTCGATCGTCGGAGTAACTGGTTCTCGGCTACGTTACCGGTGAAGTCCGCGGGGGCGGTGATGCGGCGGGAGGAGGAGAATGATGAGAAGAGTGAGAATGAAGATGACGTGGAGGAGGATGATGATGCGGATGATGACGTGGCAGTGGTGGAGCAGGAGCAGGGGCGAAGCGTGGCGCAGTTGGGGCAGAGGGTACCGAGTCGGTCGCGGAGGCAAGTGGGGCAGATGCCGGTGGTGTTACGACGTCGTTTAGAAGGGTGTTTTGGACATTTCCATACTTCTTCTTCTCCAATGAACAAAGCCATTTGAAATTCAGTTGATTAAAATGAGAAGTGTTTATTTGTGAACAATTATTTAGGTGAATTGGGTATATATAGGTGGGGAAGGTTGGTTAACTATGGACGTGTATGTTAACTCTGGTTAAGGACGGTTGGAATACTTGGTAGATGGTAAATCAATGGCTAATTAACTACATGCATTTTCTATTATGATCAAAAAATCAATTTTATATTTTCAAAGTTTTCATTTTTGTATAGTGAATCACCAAACACACTAGACACCAGCATATTTCTAAGAGGTCTTGGGTTCGATTCTCGTAAAGAGTATATTTAAACATACTTCACCTGCTATCGTGACTGTCTTTAAAGTGTTTCAGCACCAATTCAGTGAGATTTCGAAGCGTTTCGGCGATTTTTAACACCCATTGTGTGGGATCTCTGAGCATTAAATCAACCTCGGGGATAGGATTCACATCCATGAAAGTGAAGTTCATGTATTACGTGGATTGAATTCACATCTAGGAAGCGAAAGTTCATTATTGAAAGAGCTGTCAGAGAAGGCGAAACCATTTATTTGGAGTTTAGATTCCTATTTGCTTAGTTCATAAATTTAATGTTGAAATGTTGAATAATTGAAATATGCATGAATAAAATATAATACCGAGTATAGTTAGTATTTAATACTTAAAATAAATGCACATGTTAGTATTTAGTAAGCCATAAAATATTAGAATATGAAGCACTTAGTAGCTCACTAATATTGATCACTAGGTCAAGTAGTTGAGACGAAACGTTTTATGATATTAATTAGATATTTTAATTAGTCATCAATTATTCCACATTTCAACTCATGATAATGCTACTACGCAGTATTTAATAGTGAAATATTTTATATAAAACAAAATGAGAAACAGTCAAAATTGAAAGTCTTACAAAACGAATTTGATGAAGCATCAATATTTTGACTAAAAATTTCAAAACTACAAAACGAAATTGAACAGCGTTTTTTAGAAGTCCACATACGACATGTACTGTAGATGGCTTTTTAAGTTAAGTTCACATGCAAAATCTATTACTTTTATAACCTACATGCTCATGTAACATTATTCTTCAATGCTTTTTGTCTTCTAGATATATAGTGTGCGATTCAATATTGACCTAAAAATATACACTTGTTATTTGTCGAGATAATTGATGAAATGCTTACCATAAAGAAAAGATCGATATCGCACAGAAGGCCGGGCCGGATATCGAGTTAAGCTACTAAGCTAAGCTACTGTTGGGGATTACAGTGAATAGACGATTGTTGTATTTTGGTCCCTCTAAGTGACAACGATGTGTAAATGGTCCCTGCAAATGTATATCATATGCACAAATGGTCCCCCTTTCAAGCTGTGGGTTCGGCGTGAGGGGGCGCTTAATGTGAGCGTGATCACATTTTGCTCCAATATGCACAAATGGTCCATAAATTAACACTTCCATTAAATATTGACGGAGAAAGAAGATCTAAATATATTTTAGGGACCATTTGCACACACAATTCACACTTATTGTGACCGTTTGCGCTCCTTTTGAAAAAATTAAATTCAAATAACTTTTCAATTTTTTTTATCAAAATTGTAAAAATGACCCAAAAGTAAATATAATCGTTAACTTTTAACGGTGATACTAATTTATGGACCATTTGTGCATGATACACACTTACGGGGATCACTGCGCATCGTTACTACTTAGGAGGACTAAAATGCAACGGTCACCCACTTATCAGACCATTTCACCAATTAATGGGTCAACCATTTTAAAGTGTTAATATATTAGTCAATTTGATGTAAAAACGGTGGACATGGAAGGTTTCAAACATCGCAGACAATATTCTAATAGAGTTATACTTAAGCAATAGTTTATTTAAAGCAACCTAAATTAGGGATTGAAATGTTTGGATGCTTATATTGAAAGTATATATAATTCCAAGGCCCTACTTTCCAAGGCCCTAATCGAACTAATGAAATCAAGGTTGGAATGAATATCCAACCTTAGATTCACTGGTTCGCTATATAATAATGAAAAATTGGATTGTTGTTTAGAACCGAACCAATGAATCTGAGGTTGAGTATTCATTCCAACCTTGAATTCATTGGTTGGATTGGGGCCTTGGAAGATAGGACCTTGGAATTAGTTTTTACCTTATATTGAACGTTTTGTTAATACTACATCAACTTTAGTGACAACATATTGTTGGTGAAAATAAGCTTTGAACACATAAATTGCCATATATGAAGGCATGAAGCCTGTCTTCGGTCACGTGCATGTTGGCTGTGGGGGCAGATCGGGCCTTGTGCCAGGTGGTGCAACGTCGGAACCAAGGCCGGACCAGACGCCTTCCTTGATGCCGTTTTGCAGTGCAAAGCCGTTTTGCGGTGCCATGCTCAGCCGATCTGTCGCATAGGTTTGCACCTCGGTCCAAAATGTGCCAACGTAAGATTCGAGGGTTCGAGTTCGAGTTCGCAGGTTTGACTCGAATTTGTTTTGATTTTCCCAAGATATAAAAATAGTTCAGTCCAGTTTACAGTTCACATGATCCGAGTCTAGCATAGTTAGCAAAAGTACGGTCCAGTTGACAAAAACTTTCGATCCGGTTCACAAAATGTTCGTCTAATTCTCAAACAGTTCTATTCGATTGGACATTTGGGCGACTTTGGGACGGACGAAAGGGAGATGACTGATGATGAGTAGGAGATCGATGAAGAGATGTACGATGGATTGGGACTCTAGAGTATAAATGGGTCAAATCCGTATATTAATATGCCAGCCGAACAAAATTGAACCGTTTGGTCCAGTTCGCCGAACTCGGAATTCGATATTTGCCAATGCACACCAAATCACGAGCTGAACTTTTTCAACCCGAATAATACGAGTCGAATCAAACTTTTTACATTCACTGACAACCCTAGTTACTATAAATATTGAAACAAAATTACTAATGAAAAAAAAAGTAAAGATAAATTTGGCAAAAGCAAACCTTAACACTTCGAGATGTTGGTGGCTAATTGTTAGATCACGGAAGCAATGCCAAGAATCGTGCCTCGAAAATGAATCCTCGTATACATAATCTTGTCGTACTTCTAAGAGCTAGCATAAGAAATGCCCTCATAATCTCTTGCTTAAATGTGATATTACACTTAAGTACTCTTATGATTCTTGGAAGCATTCTTGGAAGCATTATTGCCGATGAACATCACATGTTGATCGCTCAAAATGATAACTCTTATTCCTCCAAGCAGGAATAATTGAATAATCAAATAGTGGATTGTTAAACACCTTCATGCCTAAGTTATTATTCAATTTAAATGCAATTATTTTTTGTAAAATAATTTCGGGCCTTATCAACTTGGGTTGTTCATAATGCCCGCTAATTACAAGTGGAGTCGGGCTAGCATGTAAGATGGGAGAATATTGAAAAAGCTTTACACAATCGACTACTTTTTTTAACTCCTATATTTCGGTTTATCTTTTTAGTTATTTGCGAAATTATTCAAAAAAATGCACTGAAAATATACAATGAACTAAAAGTGCATGATTGTTAGTTGCTTATAACCAGAATTTTGGGCCCAACTGATTTAACGGGCCAGGCCATACGCAACGGACTTTGCTGGGATTAACGAACCCGTCAAATCCTAACGGGTACCATGAGGCCCGCTAAGGCGTGTTTGAAAGGGGACACGCCCCCCAAAGTTCCGCTAGTGGTCTGGCCCAGCCCGATAAATTCGTTGGACCGGCCCATGTTTGATAGGGGCCGATACATTTTGGGAAACACCATGTAAATAAGGAAACCTAAGCTACTACTATCAAGTATCTTCCAAGTATTTTGGATGCATATGGAAGCATCGTCGGTGCAATGTAATCATCTGTTGTATAATTTTAGTATGATCATTTTGCTCCGACAACTTAATTACTACTCTACCGTATCTTCTAAGTATTTTGGATGCATTATGGATATGGAAGCATCGTTGGTACAAAATAATCATCTTTTGTATAGAGTTAATATGATCATTTTACACCAACAAATATTATATGAACTATTTCTTAGATATTGAGAATGCTTACAAAAGCTTGACTGGTGTAAGAAGTTATATCTTTTGTATATGTCTAATATTATTATTTTTTATCAACTAATATAAGCATATTGAAGTTAGACCAAAACAATGACTAACCTAATTGTTTGACCGTGTTCACTAGTAGGTTGAATTAATATTAGAACCGAACTCAATTCCCTCATCAGCCTCCACCTATATCATTTATAAATATAATTGAGCAGCGGTCAACTACTTAAGTATAAAATCACTTGTCTACTTACAACTCAAATATAAATTTCAGTATTATATATTAGCTTTTATATTAAAGAATAATTTGGTTTTTAAAGTATGCTCAATTCAATAATTGATGGAAATGCCAACTTGAAAGTGTTTCCGGGACAGTTCATTTTTATTCTATTTCTATAGTTTTAGCTTATGCTCTCCTCATTGTCATTCTTATTGATTGTTTATTCATAATGGTTGGAGTTGGATTTCTCAAGCTCAACAAGGTTGGATGCCAGATATTGAGGTCGTTTGTGTTCCGTTTCGATTCGGCTCGATTACAGTTTTTCTCCGCCACTCGTATATAGGGTGCCAATTAAGGACTTTTAATTGGAACTAGAGATAATTATAGGTGACATATGTATGATAAACCAATTAAGAAAGAAGAAAATGGATACAAATATAGGAGAAAATGACAATAAGGTAAGTGTTGCACTAGTGGTTATAATGTTTATTGGCCAAACCAATATGAGCAATATAGGTTGGATGGAGACATTTATATTATTTTGTTGCTTAGTATGATCCCCACCTGATGAACAAACTAACTCAATAATGAAAGAACATGCTAAATAATACAATTACCATATATATTCTTTTAAATAATTTATGATATGCCATTTGTAAAAGAAGACATAAAATAGAAGTAATTATGATATGCCAACTAGCTATTATTGGTCAAAATAATTCAGGGGAGTATATTACCTTTTTTTCAGTTCTAAAAGTAGGTATTACTACCTCAATGTCATATTAAACGAATTTGTTTATACGACTTTTTTCAAATTGACAATTAATATAAGAGTTTTTCTAAATATGTCTTGACACATGATAATTAATTTGTATTCGAAATGTAATATAGTAAGATTTTTTAAATACATTACATTATATGTTTATGTATGTTGAATTTTATTTTCATATATAATACTTCTTCCGTCCCTAAATGATTGGTACATATTGACTTTTGTGGTCAAACTTTAAAAATTTTGATCAAGAGTTTTCATTAAGTGATAACAAATAATGTAGTCATGTGACATCTTGTTTGATTCGTCTCAACATATATTTTTAAAATATCAACATTTTATAATTTTTTAGAATATGATATATTTACGTTTTAAATTTTATTTTTTTGACCATAAAAATCAAAATGTACCAACAATTTAGGGATGAAGGGGGTACTAACATGTTCGCTTTACGACATATTCTAAAAAAGACCCATTATAAAAATATATATATTAATGAAATGGATCAATTTATTGGTGTAAACAAATTTCATAAATATTAACAAATACTCTCTTCAATTCAAAATAATTGTCATATTGAGGTAAATCTTTGACATTCAATTACTCTTAAATTATGTTATTAATAATTTAAAAAATTAATATTCTAAAATTACTTCATAAGACTAAACCAACTACTTAAGTTTTATATTTTATTAGAATAAGTAATATTGTAATTAGTATTTGATGGCGAAAATTTACTTGTCAAAATCTCAAATGACAATTATTTCGAATTGAATGTAGTATTACACATTCCAAATAAATAGTAGAATAAAAATTTTATCCCTCAAATTTACTATTTTTTATTTATAAATTAGCGATGAAATGAGTATCAAGCCTAGGAACTTCTAATCTTCACTATTTTGGTGTGTATAAACAAATTAGAAGCTCAAGGTACCCTATCCTTGTACCCACCTATCCTCACAACCACTACCCCTCCCAAAAGCATTTTCTTCTTTGCCTACAAGTGCCCTTTCTCTCATATCCAATTCCTAAACCTCTCCTTTTATTTATTCTATACTTCTCTCTCTAAATTTTCCTCACTTCTCACACAACAAAACACACAATTCCTCTTGTACCTTTATACACAAAAACAGAGCATTTTGCTTTAACATACAATATCATCCAAGCTGGCGATCGATAATCAAGAAAACGTTTCTGAGATTAACCCCAAAAGCAAGTTCATAATGGTAATCATTCTGCATTAATCCTCATACTAATGTTCTCATTATTATCATATTAACTGCATTTTGATTATGGTTGCTCTGTTTTGCTCTGTTTGCTCTGTTTCGCTCTGTTTTCGATGAATCGAAGTTTTTGTTGGGTATTTTATAGGAAGCTGGAGGGCAAGAAGAGGAACAAAACAAATGGCCACCATGGTTGAAGCCAATGCTGAATGAACAATTCTTTGTTCATTGTAAACTTCATGCCGATTCGAACAAAAGCGAATGCAATATGTACTGTTTGGATTGTATGAATGGTCCTCTTTGTTCAGTCTGTTTAGCTTTTCATAAAGATCATTATGCAATTCAGGTAAAGATTTTGTTTTTCTTTCTGGGTTTTCTTACATTTTAATGAGTTAATTGTGTTTCTATTTAATCAGTTTTAGCAAATAATTTAACCTATAAATAAATGAACAATAATGTTGATAGCCATTTACATCAATTTTCTTCAAAGATGCTCTGTTTATCAACCTCCATTTACTCATTGTTTGTCCTTTTATGATCAGTTGCTTTGTCATTAAGCTTTATGAAACAAATGGGTGTCTTTCAAGTATCTAGTCATTGATTTCAACCCATTGACTTAATTTAAAGAACGCATTTCTATTTGAGGAATTCCGAACTGATTGGAGACCTCGTATTCATACAGGCCACCCCTGTGGAATAATTATCGGTTTGGTTTTGGTTTGTAGTTTTTGTAACTAAATACCGGGGTTGTTGAATGGCAGATAAGGAGATCATCATACCACGACGTTGTGAGGGTTTCGGAAATACAGAAGTTTTTGGACATATCATCTGTTCAGACATACATTATCAACAGTGCAAAGGTTGTTTTCTTGAATGAAAGACCTCAGCCTAAGCCTGGAAAAGGAGTTACGAATACTTGTAATGTTTGTGAGCGCGGCCTTCTCGATTCTTTCAGATATTGCTCACTTGGTTGCAAGGTAAAAACTTTCATCCAAAGTTACTAATTGATTTTCTAAATGCTCTATGAATTTCTTGCATCAATTGTAAAATCAAAAGGCATTGAATTGTGTTTATGACTTTTGTTCAATGTATATGTTTCAAAGTTTGATTGAGTTTTCTTGTGCAAAGTCTTTAGTGGGCATTGAAATTATTTACCACTATTCCACATTGATGAGTTGTGGTCAATGATGCTTTTGTAAAAACAATTAAATGTCTTCCCATTGTGAAGATGCTTGATTCTGTTCATTTTTTTTTGCATTCTGATTGTCCTATTCCGAGTCCTAATGTGTTCAATAATGTACGATAACGTCAGTTGAATTTGTCAATTACTTAGTTAGCACACTATTACGGATGTTTTTACCTCTGAATAATAGTTATCCCTCGTCATTTGCCCTTCGAACGATCATAGGCTTTCTTGATCATTCATTTGATCTGCTCATAATGTACAGACTATCCATTTGATCGTTTTCGTTTATCTAATATGGAGTTCTTGTTTGAAGATTGCTGGGGCTTCCCCCAATATCCCGAAGAGTAAGAGGCAATTACTCGAGAAGAAGAGGTTTCCCGCAATCGCAGATAGGGAGGACTCCTACAGCAGCAGCCACAGCAAGAGTTTCACGCCCTCAACGCCTCCACTGACGGCTATCAGCTTCCGGTCCACCAAGCGAAGAAAGGGTATTCCCCATAGGGCTCCTATGGGTGCAGGACTCGTTATTGAATATTAGCCTTTCAGTTAGAGCATCATGTAAATATAAAAGCAGCAGCCAATAAGAATATGATGGAAGGAGGGAAGCTTCCATGGGAAAAAGACAATGTGGAATGATTCAGAGAACATAGACTTGAAGAAAGTAGAAAATAATGTGAAAATAATGTCATATAGTTGTCTAATTCAAGTGGGAATAGTTGTCTAGTACAAGTTCTGTGATATAACAGTATACTGTTTTGGATAATATAGTACTATTCTACTATTGTAAATATTGTGGAAAATATAGATGTTGTGATATCATTTACTCATGTGTGTAATGTGTTCACCATTCTTCTTTGTTTTCATTTTATGCTCCCATTGTCATCCGTTTATGTTCCCCATGCTTATCTTATCAATATTTAGCGGATTTGCCTACGGGTATAGCTCAAATGGTAAGGGGTTTCACTATAAGAGTGTGTTTCTCTACAAGTGTGTGAGTTCGATCCACGACAGGTGTATGAGTAACTTTGCATTTGTTCAAGGGAGGATATGTTTGTGGATGATTACCTAGCCTACTCTGGGCACTCTTGAGGTGGAGTACCGAGCCGCTAGAGGCACATCCTGGATTCACCTTCTCTGTTGGGCGATGGACTAGCCAAGCGGGGCGCCTTCAATGAGCGTATCAAATATGAATTTAAATGCTAATTTTTACATTAATTTTTATATATATATAACTTTTCATTTTTCAAAAAATGTCTGTTCAACTGAACATACACGAACAAAAATAGCTCCATACTTGTTTATAGTATGTTTATCGAGGAGTCGGGTCCCTCATTGTTGACTCCAAATATTGTGAGTGAATATATATCAAGACTGTTCCTTGATGGCCACTGGAATGTTTAGTGGTGGGTCGAAGCGATTGCCGACTTGAGGTATAGGTGTGGTGATCTTCGCCGTCAAATTTGAACAAGGTCGACGATTACTGGATGCAGGGGAAAAGTAATAGGTAAAGGACATATGGGTCCCCAGTTTTAATTTTAGTTTAGATCTCAATTACGTCTTTCGGATTTAAAGCATAAAATCGTCACACTAACAGAGTTTATGTATATATGTTCAGAATATAAGGAAAATGTACATACATATTAGAATGTATGTACTTTACCTTTTTAGGGATTAAAGCTTGCATGTTAACCATTTCATCAAAATGAAATTCGCTATTTTTGAGAGTCGAACGAGGTTGCGTGAAAAGGCGAACTTGTTACTACTTTTACACTTTAGTTTTTTACTAATTGAGCCATGCATGGTACAAGTTTTTTGATGTTTTCGTTTTAGTTGTTTTGAATAATTTTTTACTTGTTCAATTATCTTCATTTACTACAAATATATAGCTTGAATTTTTTTTTAAAATATTTTTATATATATTCAAATCAATAGTTTATGGTTTTCTTTTCTTTATTATAAAAAGTAAATGTTGATTAAGTATTATATATTGTTGAATGAATTTACAGGTTTTCCATTGGAAAAAAGAGCAAAATTCGTAAAAAGAAGATTCTGAAAGAATGATTATTGTTGACTCCAATCTTATTAGCATTTCATGCCCAGACCATGATGGCTAGAGACTCAAAATGTTAGACACGTGAAACTCATGTAAGTAAGTATAAAATTAAATATTGTTGAATATATCTTGAATGAGCTATGAGAGTGATCGGGACTTGATCGGCATTTGGAAAATTCGAATAACGTTTTTGCTAAAGATAATTGTTGATTTAACCCCATATCAATTTTCACCGTCTTATTTATAAATTCTTCAAAATGAAGAGCTGATTATTTCCGAAGTAAAAGAACTATGCTTGTATGAAGGTTGTATTAGATTGACAGTAGGAGTAACTTCAGAAAAAAAAATGAATTGACATCTACTTGATGTCGCACAACTAGAATTCAAGTCGATCGCGATCAGAAAATTGACTCCACTTCTAACTCTCCTCCTCACTTTCTTTTCCATGTAAATTAACGATGAATTATGAATACAAAAGTATTACAATAATAAATATAGAAATTCTTAACTAATAGAGAATTAGAATATAATATTAGACAAATTTGCATTTGTCTCCAACAAAATTTGAACTTACAACCTCTTGCATAAAAGGTTGGATTGAATGTCACTAGACTATCTCCTCCGCACTTTAAATAATGATCGTGATATCTACTGTATTTTATTATTTAGAAGTCTTTTATTTTCTTGTTTTCTCAAAGACTTTAGGTTTATAACACAACTCAAAGTCTCAAACAAAGAAAAAGAAAAGCACTCCTTCTTCCTCCTCATAGTTGGCGTCTAGAACTCTTCATAAATTTAATCCGTACGAATCTGTACAATAATAGATGTCATAAGAAAAATTAGAGATGAACTCTAATGTAATTTGAACTTTAAGAAAAAACAAACTGTTATAGAGTCAAATTTTAAATAATGTAAAGAATTTTAAAGAAAAGTATTACCTTATTATTTTATCGATTTCGTTCATTTTTTTAACTGGTCCAAGTCGGGACCAGACAAATTTATTATCTTAGAGAAATATTAATTTATAGAATATTAATTTATAGACGTCGTAATATGTTTTTTTCCCAATTCTGATGTACAATATTCACGATTAAACCTTAAATCAGTAGTAAACCAGACCTAACTCAGGAGTCGGCACGCTTCCCTCAGTCCCTCACCTCACATCACTGCCTCACGATCTCACCTCACCTCACCCTCTCGACTTCCCTTAAGAATGCTTCTTCTGAAAAAACATTTGGCCCAATATTGGATTCTTCCAAAAAAACATTGATTCTTTTATATGAATGTGTCCTAAAACAATTTTTTTCATCAAAATCAACAACAAATATCATCTTCTCTTTTCATTCCTTGCCAGATGTGCATTAGAGCACCAATAACTTCATCAAATTCAACAACATTTGGCCCAATCTTCAAATTCACATTTCTTAAATCTACTCCTTCATTTACCCTTAAGGCTTATTTTCTTTTGGCCCCCTATACTATCGAAATGCTTTCGCTCCGCCACCTGAAGTATTTTAGTTTTCAAATAAGGAACCGAACTATACTTCTTTTCAATTTACCCCCTACTTTTTTTCATTCCACCCCCTGAAGTATTTTTTTTGCCAAAAAAATAAATTGAGATAAGGGCACAATCGGAATCACAAGTACAATTAGATTTTGAGGCAACTATTTTAATAATTAAAGAAGAGGGTTCACTAATCAAATCAAAAAAATATTTTTAAGAAAAATACCAACCATTTGCTTACTAGCGACCAGACACTATCTTGCATTCCTTGGCATTATGTAGCCAGCTTCTGGTGGTGCCTGTCCACTTAATCAAAGCACATGAACGAGAGACGAGCTCAATGTCATTTCCCTCCAAATACAAGTTCATCCTTCACCTTCTCAGACCTAACTATGGACACACTTTCAAGCATATCTACTTTCCTTACCTATAATGGATCCCAAAATATAAGTCAGCAGACAAATTCACCAATTCATAATATATAAAATCAAATGGCCATGAAAAACCGCACATTTGAATTAACAAAGTTACCCCAACTATGTGTTCGACCAGTTTGCACATAGTTTTCATTCGATTTACAAAAGCTAACAATAGAATCAAAGATATCATATTCCAACAGACCACAATATATACAACATCCACATCATATTCCTTTCCATGATATGTTTCATCATTTATGAGAAATTACTTTCAATCGTCAAAATTAATCTAAGAATCCTACAATCGAATCAGAATCGAGAAGCCATTAAAGGCAAAGAAGATAAATTGGAGAAGAAAAGACGGAAAATATTATGTATTGAAGAAGAAATTACAATGTATGAATCATTGTTTTTAACTAACTGAATGAATAACTAACCTATCTACTAAGCATATATATAAGATATGCTAACCAATAGAAAAGTGCCAACTATTAAATGAAACGCCACATCAGCTAATCTAGCTGTTACAATTAGGGCTAAATCGAATTGGGGGAAAACATAGCCTAACGGCTAGTTTTAATTGACAGTTCAATTAAATCAATCTATCTAAACTTCAATTCCTCAGCTCCAATTGATAATTGTTGCTTGATTCCTTCTTACACTCCCCCTCAAGATGAACACTGTTGAAAGTTCATCTTGACAACATCTGAAAATGAATTTGTGCTGAAAGTTGTAAACAAATCGGCCAACTGGTGATTTGAGCTGACATGATAAGGCTGAACAAATCCATCCTGATAGTGCTTCCGGATATAATGGCAATCCACCTCAATGTGTTTAGTACGTTCGTGATATACTGGATTCTCAATGATATAGATAGCCGCTCTATTGTCGCACCAAAGATCGATAGGCAATGCCACAGGTATGTGTAGATCCTTAAAGATAAAACTTAGCCACTGTAACTCACTAACTGCATTGGCTGCACTCCTATACCCAGCTTTAGCTGAGGATCGTGCCACTGTATTCTGCTTTTTCGATTTCCAAGCTATAAGTGAAGTCCCAATTAATACACAGAACCCTGGAATAGACCTTCTTGTAAGTGTGCATTTGGCCCAGTCAGCATCACAATAAGATGTTAGGACACAATTGTTATCTGCAGCATAGAATAGACCTTGATTTATATGATCATTATGGTATCTAACTATGTGTACTACCCCATTCCACTGCTGCTCTGTAGGTGCCTGCATAAATTGGCTAAGTGTATTCGGGGGTAAATTGAAAAGAAGGATAATTCGGTTCCTTATTTGAAAACTAAAATACTTCAGGAGGCGGAACAAAAGCATCTCGATAGTGTAGGGAGCCAAAAGAAAATAAGCCTACCCTTAATCATGAACTATCTATTCCAGCTCAAAAGATAAACCAATTTTTTTACTTTCTTCTTAATTTCATTTTTCCTACATTTACGACTGTTCATTCTGCTTCCCAGAAAGAAGCCCATTTACGCCGTTTGATTTATTCCCGTCGATAGCCGAGACCAATCCGAAAACCGAAAATTACGGATCGGTTTTTTGAAGGCAAAAAAAATCAAAAAATCGGTCCGACTTCAATCCTACTAAAAATAAAAAATATTAGGAGAATCTTGGCAAAGTAGTAGCAGGTTGACCCAAATATTAACTTATAGCATCATATAATTTTTTTTTTATTAAATACCGCCATTCATCTGTGAAATGTGAAATTTGCCCCTTCTTTAACATACCAAAATCCATCTTCTTCCCCACCTTTGTGTTCAATTCAAAAACTCACCATCACCCTCTCCACTACCACCTACTTCACTACTACGACCCACCACATTTCTTTTTCAATTCACAAACTCCACCATCTTTCTTATTCAATTCACAAAATCACCACCACCAAACTTCAACCATCAACCACCCATCCCTTCCCCCTCCTTGAAATCGGCCCCCACCCCAACCCCTGCCCAAAATCGCCTTCCCATCTGTGAGAAAATAAAGGAACTCACGCAAATTTATTGTGGTGCAAAATAGTTGGAGCGTTAAAAGGAACGGAGAATGAGATATTCTTGCAGATCCATTATGAAATGAATGATTTTTCATTTACGTCGAAGTACTATAAATAGATTAGAATTGTAACATTTTATAATCATCACATCAAAAAGTCAATTTATATATATGTTAGTTATATATATTTATCATTTCGGTTTTGTTTTATTTCAAGACATATGCAACATATATATTGTTAATACAATTTATATCGTGAGGAATCTATTATTATATATTTTATTACTAGAAGAGTTATATATATTTCCGCTGCGTACTCAAAAATTAGTATCAGAGCCTATATAAATAAAACATAATGGCTTCTTCTAGTGGGATCGTCAATGTCGAGAAATATGAGATATAAAAATTTAATGAGAACAATGATTTTTCCTATCGGAGGATGCAAATAAAAAATTTGCATAAAGCTTTGGCAGGGAAAGAACAAAAACCGGAGAGTATGAAGGATGAAGATTGTGACGAGTTAGATCTTGAAGCACGGACAGCCATAATTTTATGCCTTGAGAGGGATGTTACATTCTTGGTCAATGAAGAAGCAACAGTTGCATACATGTTAACAAAGGTTGTGTCTGGAAGCAAGTTTCAACATTGTTTGAAATTGCTAAACATTATACCGGGTTAGGTATTCGTTCACAATTTGAACCCCTTATGAACGAGGTCGAGAATTGTGAGCAAATAAAGGAACTCACGCAAATTTATTGTGGTGCAAAACAGTAGGAGCGTTAAAAGGAATGGAGAATGAGATATTCTCGCAGATCCATTCTGAAATGAATGATTTTTTCTTTACGTCGAAGTAGTATAAATAGATTAGAACTGTAACATTCTATAATCATCACATCAAAAAGTCAGTTTATATATGTGTTAGTTATATATATATATTTATCACCTCTCACCCCAGCCCCTGCCCGAAATCGCCTCCTCACCCAAATTCGGCTCCACATCCCCACCTTTGCCCGTAATCGAAACTCACGACCCCAGCCTTGACTGAAATTCACTCCCCCTACACCCACCTTTCTTTAAATCGGACCCCAACCTCTGCCGAAAGCGTGGAGAGTTTCGATGGAGGTTGGTGGATGAAGATAGAGGTTTTTATTTTAAAGGGAAAATTCATGTGAAGTTAGAGTTTTGATTTTAGATGAAATTGGGGATGAGCGTGGGTTTTTTGTTGTTGTTGTTGTTGTTGTTGTTGTTGTTGGTAATGGTGGTTGTGGTGATATAGGTGGTGGTGATTGATTTTGTGAGTTGAGCAAGGTGAACAAAATGAGGATAAGTTTGTCTTTTACAAGGGAATGATGATATTTTAGTTGAGGAAATATGAATGATGATAGAAATTAATATGGTGGTCAAGTGTATAGTGGTTTGCCAAAATTCTTAAATATTTGTTGGCCTTTAATTGGGTTAGTCCTGCAAGGGGCCCAAAAACAAGCCTAATAAAATTTGCCAATTCGTGGCCATGGGGACTCGACCGAACTAAAATCAAGCCCGATTCAATTGCCATGTGTATATTGAGGACAAAGATCGTCAACAAACTATCCCTCTATATAGACGTGTTAAACAAACCGGGCCGGACGGCCCGGGCCCGTTAAGGATGGGCCTGGCCCGGCACGAGGCCAGTAAAGTCCCGTCCATCCTTACCGGGCCGGGCCCTTAAGGATTCGAGGCCCCTTAAGAAAGCGGGCCTGGCGGGCCCAAACGGTAATACTGTATCGGCCCACACGGTATACCGTTTGGGCCAAATAGTCCAACTATTTTTGTACAGTATACCGTGTATACCGGGCCTAAGGGGCCTAGGGGCCGGGGTTAGGGGCCTAACCCATAGGCCCGTATTCGGCCCCTCATAGATGCGGTCTGGGTCCGGGCCGGGCCCTCGGGCGGCCGGTTGAGCCCGGTTTGTTTGCCATGTCTACCTCTATATTTCTACATTGAGGCCAAAGTTTCACTTTTTGCACCATTTCTTGAAAAATTTAGCCAGCCCTGATTAGGTGCGTATCTAGGTAGGGGGGAGGGGAACGGCCCCATAGGCTTTTCGACATCGTTATATATTTACATATGATTTTTGGGCTTTTGTGATATAAAAGTAAAAATTTTAAGTAAGCCAAATGACTTCAATTGGTTGGAGCATTCTTTTAAAAGGTCAAGATCATACGTTCAAATTCTTTAAGAGACATTCTTTGTTTTTTAGTTTTTAAAATAACTTTAAATCTTTTTGATACTTTAGTTATTTATTTAAGAAAAAATCCTTCTTCTGATTAGTGATCTACTTAAAATTATCCCACTTTTATTTTCATTTTAGTTTCGTTCGTAGCATGATGACTACTATTGACTAGCCACATGTTATACAAGTGAACATGGCCAACTGTTGAACATGCATACAAGTGATACATCTCATCATCTAGAAAATCTACTGTTACAGGATGCTTGATTGTTGTATTATTTGGATGGGATGAAATACTGGAATAGCTCAGCTTACCATTCTTATCTCTTTCTTGTGTTTTAGTGTTAAGGGGACATATCTTGTCTCTGTCTTATTCCACACTAAATGACGAAATTGTTAATGAGCTTTCAGGTTTAGCCCATGCATAAGCTAAGGAACAAATTATCATTATTGCAAAACGTCCATAACAATTAATTCTTTAATACACCGTTACATAAGAAATAATCATAACTTAGAATGAAGTTCTCGTGCTTGTCAAAAGATGCAAGATTCTTGACTTAGAAATACTAGACTTCAATTTCTTGTTAAGAGGTCCAGTTCGATTCTCGCAAAAATTTATATTTAAACACATACTTTATATGATTCGATTTTCGCAGATGAGTATACTTAAACATCCATTTTGTGGGAGTCCTTAAGTCCAAACACATTCTTTCTCACTTAAACCTCCAATTTAAGTCTTATTCATCCTTAAATTTATCCAATTAATACATTAACCTCGACTTCTTTTTCAAAACACCCACTTACCCTTCTTTTGCCCCTAAAACCTTCATTAACATCTTATCTCTTCCCCTACCCCATAACCCACCCGAACCAGACACAACGTCTTCTGCTCACTAGTATGATTTTGAGGTGTTCAATTACATTTGACCACGACGCTTTGTTATTCTTTGAAACATATGTATGATAGCTACATTTGACACATTGAATATTTATTTTTCAATATAAACACACCAAGTTATCGTTCATCCATTCATCACACTTTCGGTTGCGAAGATGAATTTTTACAATATTGGATGAATACGGTAAAAGTAAAGAAAATGTTGCATCCATATAACTACTACACAACACAAAATTCTTTTTCTTTTCCTTTTTTAGCCACTAATGGCTCATTTTATTAAGAACTCATAATAGTTTTGGAGCCGAAGCCTAATACATAAATTGTTCTTGAGTCATAACTCAATACAAGGTGCATAATAGTGACTTAATGAAAAATAAGTAAGAAACCTAAGGATAAAATTGAGGTTCTCTGCTCAGCGTCTGGATATCTCGCGAATGACGTCAACCGTTATCGTTAAATGAAAGCCGGTGGCCTTACAGTCCATTTGATTTCGACTTTTTGCCAGGAATCTTTGCTTGTTGATCATACCACGCCTTTAAAGGCAACCCTTCATTACAAGTTACAACACAAAATTCAATGCATAACAAGTAAAATTGAACTTTTTTCCTAATTTCATCACTATTGCCCAAACATCAAGTTACTAGTAGGCTAATAAATGCAATGAACACAATATAATAAATAAACACTATGTTTTCTTATCTATTGTACTAATGTATCATGTATGTCTTCCAAATTAACATGGAATTAGATCGGTAAATAATGAAATAAACTAATCTAGTATTTATGTTTTAAGAATTGAGAGAATTAGGTTTTCAAATTCATACCAATTGAAAGGAGATTCAAGACTGATTTCTAAAGGAGATTGAAGACTGGTGAGTGGCGAAGATGCGTGAATCGAGCTCGAAATTCAGACCGTGCCTCTAGCGTATTCAACCTCTGTGATGCGTTAAGAAACAAAGTGACAGATTATTCTTCTCGTATTGAACGGAAGAAAAATAATTTCAATTTTTTAGGTTAATAAATATATAATTTTAAATTGTTAGGAATTCAAGAGAGATATAAAATAATTGTCATGTAAAAGGTAAAATAATAATTTTGAATTAGAGATAAAATAGTAATTTTACAGGTCAAAATGAGGAATCCCTGAACGTATGTAGGGTAAAACATAAGAAAATTATTTTTTATTCCAAGTCAACTCTTTGGGTCATGATAGTAAATTGGCCATATCCATCCTATAGATCTCAACCTTCCATACCTAATACTTCCTCCATCCCTAAAAGATTGTCACATTTTAACTTCTGGTGGTCAACAAAACACGATTTAAAACATAAATAGCTATTATTTTACATGAAAAAAAATTATAAAAAATTAATATTTCAAAAATATATATTGAGACGAATCTAACAAGGTCCCACAAGACTATGTTATTTCTTATCGTTTGATGGGAATTCATGATCAAATTTTGTAATGTTTGACTAATAAAAGTCAAAATGTGACAATGTTTTAGGGACGGAGGGAGTAATTACTTTATTATGTTTTATCATATGTACAATATTTTACTTTTTCTTTGACTTTTTACATGGTGGAATATAAACATAGCATTCTAAATATGCAATCGGTAGGGGCCACAGACTCATTTTCCACTTTAACAGAAGAGCTAATGGACAAAGGGGCAACGAGGCTGTGGTTCTTCGAAAAGGATAGGGCACTTGTGCAATTATGACCACCTTACCCTTGCAGCTTTTGCTACTCTATATCATACTTTTCAGTTCTTACTGCAATCACGATCATTATATAAAATACGAATCATATTTATGTTAGCAGTAACACAGTAAACTGTAAATCGACTTGTGTGATTTGCGACTAACGAAGATTTACAATTCATCGCTTTTAAGAGCGGTCAAGTTGATGAAGTATGTGAGCTTGTGATCGTAAGGTCATGAGTTCGATTCACCTACCAATAATTTCTTGGTTGAGCGTTAATGTGATTTACCTGGCCGCATGGTTTACAATCTATTGTATCACTCCAAAGTCTAACCAGTGAGCGGCTGAACACTCCAAAAAAAGAGGATTTACAGTTTACCAGCAGGAGGAGGTCATGTACAAAATAAAATACTACCTCCATTCCATTTTAATAAACTTCCAGTTTATTGATACACAATTTTAATAATCAATTATTTTGTATATAGATTATAGACAAATACAAAAAATAATATTATAAAAATACTTCTAAAAACTAATTCAAATATCTATTTTTTTTTCAAATATCTAAATTTTAATCCTCGTAAGTGGGTCACTATTGACTTAAGTGGCATCAATACACGAATGGTTCCAATACATTTGTAGCTGATGGGGGGATGGTACCTAAATTAATGGTTCGTTATTGACGAAGAAAGATAATTTAAGTATATTTTAGGGTCAAAATTACTAATTTAAAGAATTTTTTGGGGCAAAAAAATATATATTAAATTCCCATACTTTTTTTTGTTAATTATCAATTAGGTGATATTCAAATCCAAGACCTTTTGGTCACTAGCGAGAGCCTTTTCCACTAGGCTATTCGAGTATTTCTAAATCCCCATATTTTGAAGTGTAGTATTTATTGTAGTTTCAGTAGGAGTAGAGGAAGGTACGGAAGATGGCATAAAGTTCAAAATATTGATATTAATATAAAATATTTATCAAAATTATCAAAAAATACAGTAGAATTAAATTTTTACAGTCAACAATTAACGGAAACAATAATTTAGGGATCATTTCAGCACCATTTACATACTTACAGAGACCAAATGCCCATCAGTGTCACTTACGAGGACCAAAGTGTAACAATGACCCATATACTAGAACAATTTCAGCAATTACTTCTCAAGAAAGGCATCCATATTTCCATAATACAAATAATATTATATTCCGGACTCCCTTGGTTCTTTTTTTATTTTAACTTTAGTCATTTGGACGTAGAGTAAGAAAAATAGAAATTAATCAAAAAGTACATTGAAAATGTAAAATGTTGGTTGATAACTTTCTAAAAAAAGTATATTAAAAATGTAACTGTACAATTAATTATGCTAAAAAAATAACTATTTAAAAATAAAAAATTAATATTAAAAAGACAACTAAAAAAAACCTTAGAAGTAATAGTTTCACATATAATGACTTAATTTCAAACAGTATCTTTAAATTCACCCGATCCTTAATGGTGTCAAATGCACCATTAAGGTTATTATAACAAATCTGTTTACAATTACTTGACCATTAGCTGCCCCCATAGATATAGGGTTTTGATTTTTACACTCCAAAAATTGATTATGACACTCCAAATTCTCTATTTTACCCTTCAATTTACTCTATAAAAAACTACAAAAGGTGATAAAGTGGAGTGTGGTTATAAAATTTAGAGTGTAAAAATCAAATACCTAGATATATTCCAAAAATGGCACATGAACCAAAGTAAGGGTTTTCTTTGCAATTTCTTCCAAGAACCTAGCGTTAAGTGATTCATGAATTTCTTCGTTCGAATATGTTAAGTGTCGCTAGCTGGAGGCGGAGGGGCTAGGAGCCTAAGGGGGCAAGCAGTGGCGGATTTATTTAAGTTTTCGTCCTTTCACTTAAACAGGTATTTTTTTTAAGAAAAAAATTTATTATATTTAATGAACAATTAATGTAAAAAAGAACATTTAAAATTATATTTGAATATTTAAGTATTTTGAACAGGCACTTTGAAATTGTGATAATTTCGAACAAACACTTTCATACTCCATCCGTTAGTGGAGGGACAGGGTTCAGGTGGAAAGAGGAGTGATGGTTGAAGAAGAAACAAGCTTTCATTTTATTTTTATGTAAGTATGAAATTACCGTCTAGGCCCGATAAAAGTTATGTGACTCGCATATGACATTAGTGTAGTGTATGGTTAGGAGAATCCCCTATATCTTATCTATAAACCTAGACAATCAATAGTACCTTGTATATTGAGAATTATCAGGATGGAGAAGCACACTTTATCTATCTCTGAGTGGTTAGTCACAAAATGAAACTGTGGTCTGTGACTAATTAGAGTTAATTGTTGAAATGATTTTAGTGGGTGATAAACATATCGATCGTAACACGAGAAATTAAATGTTCTGTCATTTCTAATACTTCCTCCAATCTAAAAAAAGTGTTTTTTTAGAGATTTCAAGAATATCCAAAAAGAGTATCTTGTTATATAAATCAATGCATAATACATCACTTTTTTCTTTTAATACCCCTATTTGCATAAAAAGACTCAACATAAATAATGATTCTTTCATACTTAAGTGGATAGATGGAGTATTAATAAATGATACTCTCATTTAAAGCGTACTCGCTTGGCTAGCCCATCGCCCAACAGAGGAGGTGAATCCGGGATGTGCCTCTAGCGGCTCGGTACTCCACCTCAAGAGTGCCCAGAGGAGCTGGGTAACCACCCACAAGCAGATCCTCCCTTGAACAAATACAGAGTTATTAATGCACCTGCCGTGGATCGAACCCACACATTTGTGGAGAAGCACACTCTTATAGTGAAACTCCTTACCATTTGAGTTATGCCCCGTGGTATTAATGATGGAGTATTAATGATTATCTTTTAGAGGTATAGAAAGAAATTTTGAATGCATTAAATGTTTCTTAATTTGTGTGAAATTTCTATAAATATTTTTTTTGGATTAGAGGGAGTATAATTTTTGATCTACCATAACGTACAAACTTAATGAACTTATTACCTATAGAGCTAATAATTTTGCTTACCATTATTTTCTAATTATTATTATTAATATACGTTACATACATCGTATCATCATCAACAAAAAAGAGTAGCTTCCTCTTTAATTAATCTCAAGATATGGTTAATTGCGTTTGCTATGTCATTTGCTGAACCAAACTGGCAACCTTCTTCCACCTAAAATCAGAACAAAATACATAATTATAAGATTAAATCGGTAAAATAATAGTTTATCTGTTTTTAATACTTCTTTTAGAGACAACATATTACTTAAATAAAATCGGAGACAATGCATCTTTAGAGACAATTAAATAGCAAAAATCAATTCATTTGAATTGCTTTTTTGTATTTTAAAATTCACATCCTTGCTGGATTATTATTCAAAAATATTTTCAGTCACATATAATGTTAGTCCGTCATAACTTTGAATTGAAAATTAAACCCAAAATGTTAATTGATGTGAATTAGAAATAGTAAAGACAACAATACTATAAAAATACTTTAAATTAATTAGTTAGTATATATGATTTCCCCCTTTCCTTGAAGTAAAGGTTCGAGCAAGCAATGGGCGTTTATATTTCCAAGGCAAAACTTGTTTATATTTACAAAGCAAAACATTCCAATATAGTAATTTATTTCGATTTTAACCTTAGCGAATGTATGAAACGGTGTACTTCGAACACGTGTTCTATACGTAATATGTTAAAACGGGTGCGTGCCTTAGGCATAATAATAAGAATTACATGTGTCATGTGTTCGATATATTTCCAACTATTATATATTGGTATTTATGAATTGAAGGTGTGCCTCATGAGTCGATATTGTACCGAAGGTACGTTCCTTGTGTTCGTTGTGCGTATAAAAACATAACTTCCCTTGCTCATATATGTATCGAACACATACATGTTCTAGTAGAAAGTTATGGTCCTATTAAATTTTCCTCTATTAAATTTCTCTAAAGGACGATCATGATAATTTCAATATATGGTGTAGGGACTAATGGTGTAATTTCTCCATTAAGAGAAATCTTAATAGAACCGTACCCAGTCCGCACGATGTGTGTGTTTGGGATATATCGAACATGCAGTACATGCATTTACTAAGGATAAAACTGGAAGAATTTTGTGTCTTGAACGTTTTAGCTCAAGCTATGCACAAAAAGTAGATGCATTTGCAATCTCTAGTCAAAATCTATGCACAATGATGAACAAGCAAGTAACAAATTATATAAAGTAGCACAGTACTATTTGAAATGAAGAAGAAATTATTAGTAGATGTTTCAATATAAAAGGAAAAGGTACTCACCTTGGCACTGATTGAGTAAAGGACCAAAGGGTCCAATGTGGTCACATTTAGATGAAGAATGGTCATATAAAGTGTCTGAAATGCAGCTACCAATTTCGAGAGCTGTCTAACTCTTCTTTGGGAAATTATTCGAATGTTTGCATGTGTTTCAATTAACGTGACCTCAATGTCCCCAATAGCACCTTGGCTCTTTGATGAGGTGAGTAATTTTTGTGGCGATTGAGAGCAAGTGTATTGGGGGTAGGACGAAAACCGAGCAAACGGGGTCGTTTCTGGCATAGTCGTTGTTGTTGTTGAATTTGCAGTACTGGTGGTGGTTGTGGTGGTCGTTGTGAAGTTACACGTTTCATCGGCTCTTGGGCCGGTGATGATACCTTGTTTTTGTAATTGGAGTTTTTGGGATTCAAGAGATTGTAAAGTGTGCTCTAGCTTCTTCACAAACTCTATTGCACCACCAACTATTGAGGCCTGATCACCCTGCATCAAACACTAATATCATTACTTTCACATACATTCACATCTAAGGTGTGCTAATTAATTAACTTGCATTTATGTTAAATTTATAAGCATGAACTAATTGAGATATAATTGCCCAAGCGATCCCAACGAACTGTTGGGTGGTCGTTGCACTTTGATCGACTATTATGTTAGCGAGATCTTTTCTTTCGAAATTGAAGAAAATGCATTAGGTATAGCAATTGAATGGCTAGTTTAGTTAGCTCAAATAAGATATAGTTACTCTCATGAATTAAAGTGTGGAGTATATATTATCGAAATATATACTGAGCAAGTTATATATAACTTGCTCAGTATATATTACAGTGTGTGACACTCTATATAACTACAATTCATAAAAATTGTTCATTTATTAGCATGACACAAAATTGTAAGAAACCATATTACCTTAATGCAAAACTGAAGATTATATCATTATCAGCAAAATTAGTTGAACCAAACATATCAAAAATCAAATGATGACATTTGTGACAATAAAGCAAATGAATATTCTTCATTTCAACATTTCTTAACTAGTAGTGCATGTGCCTTTGTTTTTATCATTGTCACTTCTCTTGTTGGAAACTGTTCTAATAATCAAAATTACCTTTCCCTAATATGAAACTTAATACTATTTCCGCCCAAAAATAGTTATCGTTTTGGTAGTATTTTTTGTCCCAAAATAGTTGACGTTTTAACATTGAAAATTAATTGTACCTTTACATTCTCAATGAACTTTTTGATTATTTTTCTATTGATATTAACAACCAACCAATGATATAATTCCAAATAATTGTATTTTTACTTTAACTAATGTACTTTTTGACTACTTTTAATTTTTATTAATCTATGTACAAATGCTATAACGCCAATTATTTTTGGATGGAGGAAATAATTACTTAAATCACAAACATAGGTTGTAGTCTATGATTAGCTGAAACACATTTCACGATTAAAGGTGAAAAATGCATGAGATTGTTAGGATGACGTTTATCTTTTTTAATACTTTAATTGCAACATTACCATAACAAAACATCATTTGTAAAAAGTAATAAAAAACATAACAAAAATGTTTACCCTTTGTACATAAGATTGAGGCATGAGTGAACGAAGAACAGCAAGATGTTCATTCATTTGTTTCCTTCGATTTCTTTCAACAAAAATGTGAGTCCTTCTTTGATTCTCAGCATCCTCTTTATTCTTACACACTTTTTGTCTCCTCCTCCTCTTCTTCTTACCACCTTCATCAACACCCATGTTTTTCTCTGTTTTGCCTCTCTCTGTCCCAAAATGATTGTCCACTATTGGCATTTCACATAAGCTATTATTCAAACCTTCTTGAGACTCTTGTTTTGGGACATTACTATTATTTCCCAACAAGATTTTATCCTCTGATGAGATGGCATTGCAATTGAATTGTGTGGCAGAAAAAGTTTCAAGAATGATTAAGTTTATTAGCTCACTTGAAGAAAGTGTGTCTAGGGCCATTTAATATAACTAGTGAGTGATGATTGATGAGCTATAAGCTATCTTTATTGCTTATATATATACATATATTTAAGTAGAAGAGAAACTGCCTTAGAATTCTCTATTCTTCACACTGTGTACTACCCTCTTTAATAGGTTTCAATCATTCTATGGAAACAAAACAATTCTTAAAATGGGTGGGTTGCATTGGGGTGGGGGTGGGGGGTGGGGGTGGGGTGGGGGAGGGTGATTTCTATCTCATTTTACTTGGTAATTTTAAAGGTTAAAATTATTGTTGCATAAAAATTGGCATAATGTCATCATCACTCTCAACATATGGTTGACACGCACCAAGGTAACTTTTTATATCCACTATTACACTTCTGTTTATTTCAAGATAATTGATTATATGGTCTCGGTAAGTGAGCGACTGTTGCACGTACTTTAACCTTTAAAAGTGGTAATGATGGATAAATGGTTCATGTAAGCCTATTCATAACAGGTGACAATTCAAAGAACAATTATCCTCTACCACGTCAGATTATTCTTTCACCATGATCATCAAATATCCTCAAATATTTTTACATTCTGCAATAGAAAACATTTCACAAAATAGTTCATATTTCTCTTTCTATTATATCACCAACATACACTTCACCATCTATAACCTTAAAACATGCGTTAATTTTTTCATTATCCAAATAAAATAAATTAAATTTTTATTTATAGATCTTTTAAAATAAAAAATATTGATGTAATATTTTATTTTATTTTATCCTTATATTATAGGTCAAAACATAGTTTTACATCAATTTTCAACTTTTGACACTCTTTTCAAGAGCTTTACATGTGAACAATTGAATTATTCACTCAACTACATTATCCCTCAATTGTCTCCTATTGTGGGATAATCTGAGGATATTGTCCCCAATTATTCACTATTTTGGGCAGTCTATGTGTATATTGTGTGCTCAAATGGTCCTTGGATTAACATCTCTGTTAAATGTTAACGGAGATGAAAAATTTAAGTTTGTTTTAGGGACCATTGACACACACTTACGAGGACCGTACCATTTACACATGATACACATTTATGGGGATCATTTGTGATCATTTAGAGAAAACTTAGAAATAAATATTTGTCTCAAGTTTTATTAAAATTGTAAAAATGATCCAAAATTAAATATAATAGTTAACTTTTAATAAAAATATTAATTTATGGATAATATTTCTTCCTTACATGATATAAAAACATAATCATCACAAATGATTATTAGAATATTTTTCGTGTACATTTGTTGTGTAACCGAAGACAATTAGATACAAATAAACCATACAAGACTAACGCATATAATAATAAGTTTGACATTGCAAACTGTGAGACGAAGACCGATGAGAGTTCTCTAGGACCACACTATCGAACTTGCTGTCACTGACTCGTGAGGGATATCCATGTGACCATCTTCCTCCTATCATATACCTGTATAATTTACCATTTATATAATTACATATTTTAATTGGTAAAGAAATAAATTATCAAGTACGTACAAATATGTTGAGAAGCGAAGCTAAATTAAGAAACAAGAAAACGCAAATTAGAACTTGATCGGAACATGTCATCGCCCGAAGGAAAATCGACGGATATGGTTGAATTCTCTCATGATCAAATGATGGTTTGGGTGATGATCGGGACATAACAAGTCCAGAACCAAGGCCGATTGTGTGTGTTGAAAATAGGTTTTCTAGCGGTTTCTGATGGCTTTTAGCCCAGTTTTCTTTGCTAGCTAGTTTCGTCTGCTTCCTATATATAGAGAAGGGGTGCTCCTATGAGCTTAACTTGTTTGATATATCACCCAAGAACTTAGAGATAGAGAGAGTCATCAAAGGAAGAAATTTGGGTTTTAAAATTCTTGAAGAACTTAGAAAGTATATTTTCGTTCTTGTTGATAGCCTTTGTTGTTGAACCTTTGTGATGCAGTGTACGTGATATGACGAATTCTTTATTAAAATTTGTTAGCACACCTCGAGTGCTGGTTGCACAAGAATGCACAGAGTGTATTGGTCACGTTTTTCCTGAAGAGACCAACTGTTATACCATGTATTGAAATGAAAGTATAACAGTGAGCGGAAGAAGAATCATTACGGAGTTAAGCATTAAAGACATTAAAGACTAATTCATGAAGAGCAAATATGGAAGATCCCGGAAGATCACGTTGAAGATTTGGACGTAGGTCAACAACGTGTGGACAAAGGAAACATGGATTAGGAAAGATCTTGTCATTATGAAGCGGGATTATGTTGGATTCGTTTATGGTAACTTTTGTTATTAATAGGCGCAATCAATGACAAGATGCAAAGGGCCAAGATTTCACATTACCTTATGTGATATTCAAGAGAGTTAATGTAGATTGACCTAGCCCGTCAAGATACACAAGAAGGCCCGCGACCTAGGCCTATAAAAGGAGCACTCACCGTAGCTGGAAGATGTCGACTTTTGTAGAGAGCACAAGAGCAATAGAAGAAGATTTTATTATCTAGTTTTTAGTGCTAGGTCGTCCATATGTGTTAGAAGATCAGATCTATCTTCTAACTGAATTTCCGATTGATGTACCACCATTAGGTATTATCAATAGTGATGTTTTTATCTCTACCTTTCACCTTTGATTTGTAAGTATCGGGAGATACATTCTGTAGGGGTAGATCTCATCTAGAAGAGTCTAGGTTTAGGCAACGGTGTATGGGGAGCGTACAGAGTAAGACCTTCCTTGTAAATCTCAGTATAGTGAATTTTCCCTTGGACAGGCAGTCCCCCAGATGTACGTGTGTTGACACGGAACTGGGTTACCAACCTTGTGTTCTTTATTTTGTGGTTTTCTGTTTTCTGCATTCTGGTACTTTAACTGGTAATAGCAATTGGCGTAACAGTGAGGTGGTTTATAATTACAAAATTCGTTGATTCAAAGAATACTGAAAGATGATAGATATTGAGGAAACTTCGATAACTGAATAACAAAAACTTCTGAAAGTGTTTCAATAGTTAAAACATAACTTTCTAGAAAAGAAACTCCATACGCAACGGACTAAAATTATTAAAAACTGCAAAAAAAACGCCCCAAAATTTATAAAACTGTGATTTTGACCTCCAAAAGATCTCCGATCGTCAGAATCCATTGTACTTCATGGATTTGTCATGAGTTTGACTCAGAGCAAAGTTTATGCATGGAAAACACTAGGCTTTTGTCGAAATCTGACATTTTTTACTCCCCTTCGGGTGAGCCAAGTTCCTTGACCTCCTCGTCTTGCAATATAATCAACGGTTCGATTAGGTAGCGAGCGACTTCTGTAACAATCTTCGCATTCATTGATAGTGGAATCTACAGTATCAAGAGGATGTAGCCTATCACATTGTCAAAGCCGGCTTGTGATCGTAAGCGCAAGAATCAATGGTTGGCAACGGAGGGAGTATGAACGGGTAGGAAAGCACCCTTGGAGTTAAATATAGAAGATTACATTTATGGAAAGGAGTTGGAAGTACTGGGAGGAGATAAGTTTAAGGATCAGAATGAAGCAAAGTAGAAGAAATTGGATAGATATGTGTTGGGTAAATACTCAGAATATATTTGTCAAGAAACGTTGTTGTCATGTTGTGAAGGAGACCACCACAAATAAGCTAATGAAGACACTATGCAATCTGTATGAGAAAAACCTTCTAAATAAGGTATTTCTCATGAGCAAACTTTTTCACCTTAAGATGTTTGATAGTACACCTATAGTGAAGCACTTGGATGATTGCAATAACATCTTGATGTCTGGGAGTTACTAAGAAGATAGATATATAATGGTCGATGAAATTCTTATTCTTGATGTGTTGAGAAGTTCTAGGGAAATTTTGAGTCATGCAAGTGAAGATGCATTGAAAGTCGGAAGGGTATCTCAACTGACAAAATGTAAACCTTTACTTGATTGAGTTGGAAACTGTGAGTGAACCATCCGGAGATAGTTTGCATGTTAAAAGTCACAGAGTGAATTATTCCCAACCTTTTGAAAATTTACTAACTATAGAGAGATGTTCTGATCAAACATCAAATGTCCATGAATTAGATTTAAAAAAAATCGTTAATGTGGAAAGGGAAAGTAGAATAGAGAAATTCGTTAATGACCGATCAACTTAGGAGATTTTTCAAGGTATTTGAACTGAAGACAAAGGTAGAACATGGTGATTGTTTGGATGAGGGTAAAGTCCAATAGGGTAACGGTAATGATTGTTCGTATATTTTCTATGGTATGAAATTAGAAAGAAAGGAACTAAAGTTGGGACTAGCTTTATTGGGAGTTCCAGATGATGAAGTAGGGTGGTTGCGGTTGCTGATGAAACTTAAAAGATGGTGAATCGAATTATAATTTTAAGTGGGAGATTGTTGAGCGTTGAAACTAAATTTGAAGTCGAGAAAACACCAAATTGGGACTTGAGCATGACATATCCAGGCCTTGGTCGTGACATGTGATCACCCGAAGGAAAATCTATGATTGAATAATACTCCCTTGGTTTTTTTTAAGATAGTTTTTGACTTTCACGGTCAACGAGACACAACTTAAATCGAAAGTATCTCTAATTTTACACGTGTTAAAGTTATAAAAAGTTGATATTTCAAAAATATAAATTAATACGAATCTAACAAGATCCAACATGACTATATTATTTCTTATCGACTAATAAAAATTAATGGTCAAAATTTTCAAAATTTGACTACACGAATTTCAAACAATAGGTAAAAAAAACAGAGCGAGTATTAAAAATAATAAATACATAAATATCTTGCTAAGTTGGTCATATACCAATAAGCTCTTGGCTATTGAGTGGTGGCAATCAGCATCCTTGCCTCTATTTGTAACTTCTTTTGGGACCATAAACTTCTGACAAACATACTCTCATTTTGCCATCTAACTCGATAACGAGGATCTAAATAGATTCTTTTGTTTTGTTTTAAGAAATTATAGTACTTCGAATATATCATGATTAATGGATGTGTAGACATCAATAATTTAGTAAAATTAAAATTGATATTCCAGAAATTGAAGGGTCAAAAGTAAATAATTTATAACTTAATTCTTAAAATCACGAGAGTTTATCAGAAAGACCTGATACTTAGAGCCTGACAATTGTGGGAACTATCGACCTACGGCTCGCTAAATAGGGTAAAAAGAAATTGTAACGGAGCCGACATTGGACCCTTACATAAGCAGTGAGAACTAGAATGATAGCAATAGAAGCTACCGAACGAACGAGACATTCAATTAACAACGACAACAGAGTGATACCACATTATTTAACCCTGCATTATGATCTTGTATTAGAGTCTCAGAGAGAGATGACATGAATAAGTTACCTCAGAAATCAAATTTCAGGAAAATGGTGGTAGATGTCCACAACCATATGGAGAAACACAACAATAGCAAGAAAAGAGAGCTTCAAGGAAACGAGGGATGCAAGCACAACGAAGAGAAAGGAGATCCTTCTTCGAACATAAGAGATACCATCTGCATGGATAGTTCATTTATAACAGAGGCTGTTCCAGAAGAACTTAAGACAAATCACTTAAAAAAATTAATGAACTCCATATTGACGGGGGCCAATTTGTGCCTAAACTATTCCAATGCTACATCAGGAGAGCACTGATGGTATGCCTGATAATAGAGGCAAAATCTCATTAAAATGTAACATGTCACAACCGATCTGTCCGCTAGTTAGGTGCCAGTTTGTGCCAAAATGTCATTCCACAAACAGATAGTCCACTCAACTATATCGGGACTATGGGTGAGCAACCCGGACTATGGGGTGTGGTATGATAGGGAGTACTTTATAACACATAATAGTAACACCACTAACCAGATAAAACTTGAGCCAATGTTGAAAATTTAAAAAAAACGTAGTATCAAGGATTGTATTCGCATAAAATACGATGTCCCCGAATGGGATGAATAGACAAGTATTAAGAACAGAGTTCATAAAACACAGTAACTCAAATCACCAGTGTAAATAGACAGAAACAGTTCCACTTGCACCAACGATGAAACTTCTATGAATCTTCACATGTATTCAGAAGAACAGGAACTACACATATGATAAGAGATATTTACCATGCTAAAAATAATTGACTCAGATAAACAAATATGAAAGCATTATCAGATAACTAAACGAAAAAGGATTCTCGCTTGTCAATGCAGTAAGCCATTAGTGAAAAAAAATGATTCAAGAGATATTCGATGTTTTTGAAGAGTACCTATCTCCACCAAAAAGATAAAATGTACATGATCAACTACGGAAACCGGGTTATTCCGGTGACCAGGTGGACAAAAAGCAACGAAACCTACTTATTCATCAGTGTCCATCTTACCTATTTTGATAGACTTCAATGTAGCTTTCTTAAAATCCTAGACGACAAGAGATGTCACCTTCCTTCAGCACCTTCTTGTAACCAACTTACAATCAACCAAGCCACGGTACATTCATTGTGGACATGCATCCCTAATCAGAAGTCAATTGAAGCTTTCTTTCTTTTCTTCCCTTTTTGCGGGCAAAACAGAAATCACCAATCCTTCACCCTCACAGCAACCTGTATTCCCGACCAACAACCTGGGTTCTTTGTCAAGAGAGTCTGTCTTCTGAAAGCAATCAATACCCTTGTCATTGTTGCTTAACACATCCAAGAAAAAGTCGGTAAGTACCCTCTCATAATCAGGCATCTTTGCATACCCTGGAAAATAGTTAATATCTATAACAAGATACTTATCCCCAACTTTACTATCCCTAATCACATCGAAGTTAAACAAATGCAACTTCATCGCCTTCCTCAATCCTAACGCGATATCAGTAATCAAACTCATAGGTGGAAATTCAGCATAATCAAGATTCATCATCATCCTATCATACACCTTATCATCAGTCCTCTCTGAAATGCTCAAATTCGAAACCTGAGAAAAGGAAATCACGCCCTCCCCTAAAGACCCAAGCTTTTCCTCGCTCACATCAGGCAATGACTTCCTCTTAACACATTTCACATACTCCCCAACTACATAAACCTTGAATATCACTCCCCCATGATTAACGAACTCCTGCAACACAACTGGGTACTTCACCTTCAGCTTATTCAACCCTACATTGTTATAAACCAACGACATCTTATGCGATTTCGCGCTCCCATCAGCCACCATAGGCTTAGCAATAACAGGAAACTTCAAACCCGCATCCCTAATCTTAACATCAGTCAATTCCCCAAAATCCTCAATCACAAATTGCTTTGGAATCCCAAAAGACCCTTTTTTGCAATCAATTTCAAGCTCGGTAACAACCTCAAGCATGGTGATTCGATTATGCAGCCTCTGAATGGATTCAGGCGAATCAAAGACGAGGGCATTTGGGTATTTTGCGGAATATTCAAGCAATTGTTTCTTCCAATCTTCACCATAAAGTTTGTGAATAATGCAATCAAATGGGCCTTGTTCAATTAATGGCTTTTCGATGTCGATTTTGAAAATATCAATACCCTTTTGTTGAGCAAGATTGATGAGTGAATCTTGAATGAAACTTGCTTGTTTCTTTGGAGCCAAAGCATAGCCCACTGTGTAACGCCGCCCAATTGACAGCGACGCCATTGAATTTTCTTGCCTAATTGTAATTTTTTTTTACAATAAAGAAACTGGACAATTATACTGGGACAATTACTTTGGGAAAATTAAGAAACAGGGCAATTATATTGGGATATATAGATTCGGAACAATCAAGAGACTGGACAATTAAGAAGTTGACAATTATTTTGGGATTTGTTGAGTTCGGGACGATTAAGAAACGGGACAATTATATTAAGATATATAGATTTTGGACAATTATATTGAGATTTGTAGATTTTGGGACAATGAGGAAACGGGACAGTTATAATGGGATGTATAGATGTTGGACAATTAAGAAACTGGACAATTAATTTGGGATTTGTAGATGTTGGACAATTGAGAAACTTGACTATTTATATGGGATTTTATCAAAGAGTGTTGCGATAGTTTCTATGAGGCAATGGAGGTGTAAATGTATATCCAACGCTATTAATTTAGTGTTACTCGGCCTCAACCATTATCCTCTATTCAATTGTAATTGACGTTTTAAAAATTCGTGCCAAATTTTGACTATAAATTACTTTATATTTTCGTTCTAAAAATATATTACTGTTTTTTGTAATTTTCTATAGTATAAATATAAAATAATTGATATTTGAAATTGTGTTTCGAAAAGCGTGAAGTCAATTAAAGTTAAATGGAGGAAGTAGCCATTTGAAGAGAATGGTAAACTCGAATGACTTAACATAGTTCGATCCTATACTCGAGTCAAGACGAGATATTCATTTTATACTCTTATCAATTTTGAGACAGAACCCCAATCAGACTAGATGATAGTAATTAAAATCGTTAAAAAACAATTTTATAAGACCAACATAGTGTTAAAATAAAACATAATTTAACATTATCTCAAAATCTTGAAATACATGACAATCAGAATATGTAAAATGAAAACCATAATTTTCATACCTCCAACCATTTAGACGTAATTGAAATAAACAGGAAATATTGTTGATCCCGCAACAACTTTACTTTATGTATTATGGTACTATATGTGATAATTCATTTTGATGGATAAAAAGATTTATATATAAGTAGAGAAATGACCACCTCTCAAATTTAAATATGTTATTCATTTTCCATGTTTGTAACAGTTGTAATGATTTGTAACGGACTTATATTAATGATGTGATAATAAGTAGCCTACTAATAATCAATATTTATATGGTTTAAGTTCCAATTACTTAATAATATAATATAATAATATATTAATGATGTGATAATAAGTAGCCTACTAATAATCAATATTTATATGGTTTAAGTTCCAATTACTTAATAATATAATATAATAATATATTATTCTTACACATAGTACACAAAAAAAATTAATTATACTAGGATAGCATTGATGTGTACGAGTTGAATTATCATATTGGGTTTTTAGGTGTGATTATGCTTTAGAATCTTCTGTGAAAAGATTATTATGCCAAATCATTATTGATGATGAAATGGATTAGGATAGAAGTTAATTAGTTGACTTAAAAATATGCATTTCATAATATTTTGGTCATTTTATACTCCTACATGCTAGAATATGTCGAAATGTCCTATCATGCACGTTTGGCTTTTTCTACTTGTTTGGTACTACGTGTATTCTTCGATAAGATGAAACTTCTTTATATTGCTTTTGTGGGCCTATTTTAGTATAAAATCAAAATTACGTAAAGATCTTAACTTTCATTCGATTATATTATTATTGATGTTTTTTCTCCAAGTCTGATACGAAAATTATCACAAGTTCAATAACAATAAGGTCTGGGAACCGTGTTTCATGAAGATCACATAAAGAATTGTAAGATCTTTTAGTTACCAACTAGTATTGATTGTTTTTAAATTTAAAAGACATTGTTATCAATACTTTTAATTTTGTTTCATATGCTACTTTATGTAATTGTCGCAAAGGTAACAAACAAATTTCTTTGGATTAATTTCATGTTTTATCTATAAAAAACAGAATGTCAATTGTTAAAAAAGGTCATGCAATTTCTTTTACAACTCAAATGTATAACTGATAATAATACAAGAACATACATTGATTTATAATAAGAATTTGATAAAGATGACAAGTTAAGCTTTTTCCTTCTCTATTCTCATCTCTAATGAAGTGTTTCTTATAAATGTTTTTAGATGGTGTATCACAATAATGCATAGATCCCTTTATACATAAATAGAAATCATGAGAGAAAATAATCACCTTAATACAACCTTAACGAGTGACATGAAAGTACTGTAAGTTGCAACTCGATGATTATCGTTAGACCCCTTTAAAAGGGTCTCGAACAGTTAGGGGGCAATATTTCTATAGTAATCCGGCCCGGTTCGATCTCTAGTGGTCCGTGCTGTCCAGCCCAACTCGTTAGCCACATTTAAGCTCGGACGAGACATGCCTGGTTCAATCACCATACGTCCATGTTCACCAAGAATCTAATTCAAGTCCAGAACTATTAATGTTAATGTTCATCCAACTATAAGGGAAACAAATATAAAAAAAAATAAGGGAAAACAAATTAATTTAAAGTTACCAGATGAAAATTATTTATTTATTTTCATTACGAGTGTGTATGGTTCGATATTGTTTCGATAGTATAATGTAATGTAAGAGATTACAAGTTCAAATTTTTATAGAGTTGATACATTACTGAAATATTATGTAGATTGATTCTAATTTTATATTCTATTAATTTTTTCCATCACGGAATTGTTACTTTGACATATGCTTGATTTACAATTAAAGAAACTATATTTAGAATTCAAATTTAAATATTAAAAAATATACTCCCCCCGTTTTTTTTATATGACGTTTTAGGTTTTTGGTTTTTTTTATGACAGTTTACAATTTCAATGAGCTTTCTACAATTTCAATGTACTTTTTAATTACTCTTTTATTGAAATTATCAACTAACCAATAATATAATGACAATCAATTGACATTTTATATTCTTAATGTACTTTTTGACAATTTTTAAATAACTATTTTTTTTTTAATCTATATAAAAATGTCTAAAATGACATATAAAAAAACCCAAAAGAGTGAAAAAGCTCCTCCCCAACAAAAAGTGAAGAAATAAAGCAACGAGACCAAGGTCCTTAATTACTAAAAGTATGAGGAATGATAAGAGACAAAATATAAGGTAAACATTAACATTAATCAATAAAAGAATGAGATGAACAAAAGTGATTTATACATGTGAATATGACGAGGCAAATATTATACCATGTGGCCCTCCTCATTCAATGTCTCCCATTATTACGCTCCACAACATCATTTTCAACCTGCTCAATTATTATCAATATGCTTTGCCCAATTTAATTATGCTCTGCATATTCCATTTTCTCTTAAATCAACCAAAATCTCAACTCTAGTATAGATGAATAGTCGTTTATTTTTATTACTCCCTCCGTCCCTAAAAGATTGTCACATTTTGACTTTTGGTAGTCAACAAAACACGATTTAAAACATAAATATCTATTATTTTACATGCAAAAAAATTATAAAAAGTTAATATTTCAAAAATATATATTGAGACGAATCTAACAAGGTCCCACAAGACTATATTATTTCTTATCGTTTAATGGGAATTCATGATCAAGTTTTGTGATGTTTGACTATCAAAAGTCAAAATGTGACAATCTTTTAGGGACGGAGGTAGTACTTTTTAATATCACCTCCCACTATTTATTACTCTATTTTATCATATTAGCTTTCTATTGTCATTTGTTTGCTATAAAAACAAAAGACCTTCTTTTGTAACTTTTCTCGGTTCAGGAAATTTATCTTTATAACTTCAACTTCAAATATTATCCGTTCTTGAACCTTTCAACCACATTCGGTTATGTTATTGTCCCCGGATACGGAGCTGAGCAAATATGCACCCTTACAGTTTTGGGAAAGATTTATAGTTATTATATGTTTCAGATAATACATATTGGTTGTCGGTTTAGTTGGCCTTCCTAGCCCTATAATTTTCACACCAGCAAGGATCATATTACTCCTTTTTTTCTTCTTCAGTTGTTGCACTATATTAATAGATAGTTCACCATTCCAACAAGGCAGCAACACAATTAGATTTTCATATTATTAAGGTTAAGAGAATTGAATACATATTATTATTTCAATTTCACTTTTTTATCGTTCGTTAAGTAATTTGCGTGTATTTAAGCAATATTATTATTAAACTATATATTATTAGTAATATTAGGTGTACTTCTACTAACGATATATATTATTAATAGTATTAGGCGTATGGCTACTTATATTAATATATTAGTGTACTACTCATATTGATATTAATTGGTAGAGATTATATATGTTTTGTGAATCATTAGTGCTTAATATTTTTTTCAATTATTGGCGGAGTTTTCTTTGTGAATAATTGGTAAACTCTATCTTTTTAGTATAATTATTGGGTTGATATTTTGTTGTTATCAATTGTCAAGATATGTCAAATAAAAGAATGAAAACTATCGACTCTTAATTCAAAAAGAGCGAACCCCCAGTTATAGAAGGTACTACACCAACCACTAATGAGTTAATGGCTCTTTCTGCGACTTTGGATATTAGAAATGGTTATAAAATGTTTAATTTGGAAAGTATTTGTCAACTCATAGAGTACCTATAAGACGAACTTTTTTAAGTTTATTAATGAATATTTTATTTTTATAAGTTATATGTATTTTTTTTATATTGTGTCCCGTACAATTTCGTCCTGGTTTCGTCCCTGATTGTCATGACAAACATTAATTAACTATACACAATATGATTTTGTCTCGATACCCAGTGTTAGTTCGATCTATAGTTCGATCTATTCTAGATAGACTTGACAAATTATTGCTACTTGAGTTTTAATTGTCACTTCATACTTCATCATGATTTTTCTTTTCGTGCCAATTAGCCATGAATTTTGTTACGGCTGTTATACGATCGGGAGAACCGAGATCCATCCGGAGCCGATGGCAGTTCTGAAATTCGGTCCGTTTATCCACCGTATAAGAAACTGTCTGGGAACGTGTAAAAAAATTAACCGGTATCCGATAAGTTACCCGAAAAAATACACGATAGAGTATCCGATAACAAAGCATATGTTAATTTTTAAATGTTATATTATTATTAAATGTAATTTTTTTTAAAAAAAATTCTATTGAATATTGTTTAATTGTTTTCAGATATATCCGAAATCGGTATCCACCAAACAAATTATCGGACATGTACCAATCCTGAAAATATATATGATATGGTTATGGATCTGGATCGGATAGAACCGATAACCTATCAATACGATTTTCGGAAGAATGAATACCCGAACCAACCAGACCAATAATAACACTAAACTTTATTGCGAGATCAAATAGAAAATTACATATACATATACATGGTCTAGGATGCTCAGCGTCAGCTCCAAGAAAACGGACCATACTCACCACTCACATGACTACAAATATAAGTAAACAAAATGTGGCCTTGCTAAAAATGGCCAATTATCCATATTATCGTAGCAAATGATGCACCTATTATGTGGGATTTTTGAGTGTGTGGATTGGAGTTACATATAATAGTGGAAAATTCAGTAAAGCCGTCAAAAAAAATGAAATTGTTTATTTAAAGTTTAGACTTCCGTTTATATTTACTTAGTTTAGGATTTAATTTCTGTCGTATAACTATTATCGTTTGAGAAAAAAATGATACGAGTAAATGATATGATTTAGGATAATTACAATCTAGTCTCTGCCATTAATTAATTTTAGATATTTATCATGTGATCCAACGATATTGTTCATATTCATATATTTTGGTGAAAAAAACAATTTGAGTGACAATTAAGTAATAGTATATGCACGCAAGATAGGAATACATTTTTGTCCAATATGTAATCCACGGCTTTCTTGGACATTCATTTTGGGACAAGAAAGGTGTGGTTGAGGTATTAAGATATCGAGGGATTTGGTCTATCCATTATTAATTAGAAACGTATAGCAATGAGTAGTGATACGTGATAACTCTTCTCCTCACGTTTTCCATTTTCCTAGTCCGGATATTATGTAAATCATGCTTTTACGATGTCTCCCCAATTTTTCGACTAGGAGAATTATCCTAACTACCGATTGTTGTACAGTCTAATCTGTGCGAGTTATATTTTTCATACAGTAAAATTATTTAGAGAAAATAATTATAGATATTAAATCTTATAAAATATAACATGTTAAAAGAAATATTATATACATTTATTTGCTCATTAAAAAGTGTAAATCAAACAGGTTAGTTTTTTTACGAATAACGGTAATTATTGTTCATACAAATCGTTAACTAAGAAAAAGAAGGAATTGACGTGTGACCTTTTTGACACTTATACATTATATATATAATATATTTCTTTCATAAAATACATTATATCAATATCATGACATATATTTTATTTTAGTTTTAAAACTTCATTATCACAAAACTACAAGACATTTACACTGTATAATTGAGAAATGGATAAATTATTAATGTGCCAGAGCATATAAAGAATTAAAAATGTTAAGTACTTGTAATCTTGACTTTCATATATCGAGTTTATGTAAGGGTGCATTGAAGTCATTGTAATGACAGTTTCATCCTTTTTGAAGAAAGAAAAATTTAAATTTTCTTTTCTGAACTCGTTCTCCTTAATTATTGTAGCAAAATATAATAATTGTTTAATTTTCATAATTATTTGATTTGATTATGAATATTTTATACAATAACTACTCAATAATATGACCAAATATATTTATCTTCATTTTTTGAGAATAACCTTACAAAAAATTATGTTATTTTATATATTAAATTTAGTTTAACTAAGACCGAATATTGCTATAAATATTATATGTGTTATTTAATCACAAATTGTATGTTATAAATGTGATGACTCGCACAAATAAACTAAATTATACATTAATGTCTGTATGACATGGTAGCCATGTGCACGGTTCTTTCAGTTCGTTTTTTGAGCCAAAAAAAGAAGTGAACCGACCTAACCGATTCTACGGCAGATAAAACCAAAATCGATTCCAAATGGTTAGGTTCAGGTTCAGTTTTGGTTCAGGACCTAATTTTGAGTCCAATTTTGGCCTTCAAAATTTTGGTCTATTCGTTCATAGCTAATATTATTATTATATTTGGACTAAGAATTTAAATGTGATTAGTAGTATTTTATATTAACTGTGACTCATAATTAAGTTCCTAAAATATATCTACTCTTTATAAGTTTAACGAGCTCATTTTAAACTAATTTCGAAATTCTTATCCACATTCATCACATGGTACTACTTTTTAAATACATATATGTATCCATATATTATTAGTAGCTTAAAACATATTTATTTATCTCTTATCATATCATAGTAATAATGAGCAATGTTAAATCTTCTCGCCAATTATCCTTTACTAAACTTAATTTTTTTAACATAAAATTAATCCGGTTCGATCTTTATCGATCCTCCCATAAGCCGAACAACATCGATTCGGTTCCCTCAAAGGAGAAACCGAAATCAATTCAGTTTCAAAAAAACTGATTATTTTCAATTTGGTTCGTTGGGTTCCGGTTTTCCTCCACCCTATGACCTAGTTTAACTTAATTAGTTTAAACTTAAAAGGATCACACAAATGACATAATACCCCGGAGAGATTTATTCTTATTTAAACACAATTTGCTAAAAAACGTGTGAAATGCAAAAAGGATAAAATTAGCAAAAGTGTCAATTTCTCTTTTGATTGCCTTTTTGGATTTTTCAACCACAATTAAAAGAATATTCTTCTCACCCCCCCCCCCCCCCTCCCCCCCTCCCCCACCCCACCCCTCCCAATCAAAATCCATATACAGACTCATTTCCAAATCCATCTCATAATACAAATCAAGAAAAGGAGATAAACTTCTCCAAATCACAATACAATTGGTAAGAAGAACAATCAACAGTTCTTCTAACCCCCACCACCCCCCACCCCACCCCACCTCTCCCACCCACCCTTTCATACAAATTTCCACCTTAAGAGAACAAAAACATCCTCAAACATAATTGTTGCAAGAATGGCAACAGCAACCTCAATGGAATCATCTTCATCTTCAGACAATGAAAATAAAAACAATTACATTGACAAGAGAGATGGGAAGTTTCCATTGTCGTATTTTGAGGTGATGGTAGCATGTGGGGTGGTGTTGGGGTTCGCATCGGGGCTCATGGGGGTATACCTGACCTTACCCACATCGGATTACAGCTTCCTTAAGCTGCCTCGCTCTCTTCAAGACCTTCAAATCCTCAAGTATGTATTATTTGCATTATATAAATAAATGTTCTTTTTATTGATTTTGATGTTTTGTGTTGTAAAGATTGCTTCTTTTTACGGTATTATTAAATTTGGTTAATGATTAAGAAATTTTTTTGTATTGATTTTGGTGATTCGTGATTTAAAGATGGTTTTCATGTATGGATTGTGTTGGTTTATAATAAGGGAGTTTTATTTAAAGATGGGTTCTTTTTTGTATGGTATGATTAACAATTACTATTTCAAAAAATTTATGTATTATGTGCATTATATTCATGTATGGTTTGTGTTGGTTAATGTCTTAATGATTAAGACATTGTTTTGCATTGATTTTATGTATAAGGGTATTTTTTATTATTCAATGTTTTAGTTTTTAACCAAAAACAGTATAAATTAATAATTTGGTTATTATAATAATACCAGTTGCTTTTTTAGTATATATGTGAATTTATGAAAGATTAGGTGCAAAGTTTCGTGTTAGGTAGAGGTTTACGAATCCTCAATTTATTATGGTAGACTTTTGAGGAAAGCTTAGGATATAAACAAAGAAGTTTCCAAGGTAGATGTTTCATTTAGTTGATGTATTTGATTAAGGTTGTTTTCTTAAGTACAGCTTACACTGTTGATGATCTTACGGTAACTTTATACGAAAACACTTATTAATTAACGGAGCAAGTATGAGAAATAACTAGAATGAAATAAAAGGAGATGAAGGTTGAATGAGTCGAATGCGTTGTCATGTATATGATACTATCCAAACCCTTGGTTTTGTGTAATGCTAGTTCCTACAATGATAATTTTCACTTTTCAATCCTGAAGGACCACATACTTCTAATTATCATTTTGTCACCTAATTACTGAAGAAAGATAGGTTGACATATATTTGATGCTACCCAACGCTTCTGTCTATCCAGAAACATAAGGTTTTTGAGCTTAGGTTATGGGGCTGGCTAAAATTCAGTTCAGCTTTCACCTAGCTCTATGAATACAATTGGTACATCTGTATATTCTTTGAAGGTTAACACTTTCGTGTCTGAAGTTTTGAATTTGGATAGATACATGATTTTCCACTTCTAGCTAATCAATGTGTTTAAATGTTAATACTTACATATTTCAAGACTCGAGAGATATAGAAATCGGATAAATTTATAAAGATGTGGAGAGGTTTGCTGATTAAATTGATGCACTCTGTACATAGTTCAGTTCATTAAATTTTAAAATTTATATACCTGAAGAAGTATAGATATATTACCAATTAAAGTTTTTCTGTGACATATAGCAACTACTGACTATGGCTGGCTCCATGAACTGATCTCATATGTAGAAGCTTGGCTTAGTTAACGAAAAAGTGAACAAATATCATGATCTCATTTAGTGCTCTTATACTGACGTGATGCGGCTTCTGTGTGGTGTCCCAGAGAATATTGTGTGGTGTCCCAGAGAATATGTTCTTGTTAAAATTTGATTTTAAGCACCATTTTTAAGATCCCTGGGGACCTATCAATATGGGTATAAATAATGTTTAAGTCGTCTTGATGATAAATCATGAGTTCCCTTGCGATATTACCGTCTCCTAGACATTTTCTTCGAGATGTTGTTGAAGTCTTTGATCAATTAGCTTCACCAGGGTTTGGTGGTGAGCTTCCATTATCAAGCAGATGTAAAGAATGTGTTGGGTTGGCCATAGTTAATTCAGTAATGTATTTTTTTGTCCGAACGGGAAGATATACGAGGCTATTTGGCCACAATTTTCTTTCATAATCTTTTTATTGTGAAGCTTTATCACAAAAAGATTCAAGTGCAAGCTTTTCTTAAGCAAAATTGGGATAAAAGCTATCAGATAAAGGTCAACAAAAAATCATGTCCTAATCTAAGAAATTTGGAACTGTCATAATAGATTACATGTGCCCTCGCTACAAACTTAAATCACTCATTTTTTGTTAATGACATGCTTACATGTGTACAATTTGTTCCTTAAGTGACCAAGTTTCAGTTTATTGCCTTCTTGTTTCTTTATATTACCTCATTTGTTTATAAAAGAATTGTAAACATGATAAGTTTAAAAGCAGTAGCACTATAATTTTAGGTAATTTATGTTGTAATGTGTTCACATTTTCTGCAGGGATAACCTTGAGAGCTATACAAGTGACTATACTTTACAGGTGGTCGTGGGATATTGTGTAGTATACATATTTATGCAGACTTTTATGATCCCTGGAACTGTTTTTATGTCATTACTTGCTGGGTCCCTTTTCGGAGTCTCCAAGGGTGTAGCTCTGGTGGTGTGCACTGCAACAGCTGGTGCATCCTCTTGTTTTTTCTTATCAAAAATAATCGGGCGCCCTCTAGTCTTCTCTTTGTGGCCCGACAAACTGACTTTCTTCCAGGATCAGGTGATTACTAGACCACCGTACTCTGCTCGTGTTTTACTCCATAAAACTGTTGACCTCAAACTTCTTGATAATCAGGTAGCTAAAAGGCGAACGGGGCTGCTTAACTATATCCTTTTCTTGAGGGTGACACCAACATTGCCAAATACATTCATCAATGTGGCTTCACCAATAGTCAATGTCCCTTTCCATATTTTTCTCCTAGGAACTGTCCTTGGCCTCATCCCAGCTGCATATGTTACCGTCCGGGTATGTATTTCTCAAATAATTTTGCCCTCAGCACAAAACAATGTCTATACTCTGTACTTCATCTCTGTTTATAATTAGAGACTTGAGTCACACTTACCACCAAATTACCTGAATAGGTGGTTGACTAGATACCGCACATTATATAAAGATTAACTATATTTATTCAGTGAAGATTTGCTTGTTTGATTTGCCTAGTTTTTATGTCTGTTCTTAACAGGCTGGAATAGCTCTTGGAGATTTGCAGTCAGTTGGTGATCTCTATGACTTCAACTCGATAGCCACCCTATTTCTTATAGGTGTGGTTAGCATTACCCCAACATTGGTGGGCAGTAAAACCAAATCATAGTATACACTTATGCAGCTGTTTTATATCTAGCCCATGTCCATTGCCGAGCCAAACCCTTGGCGTGGTATTGTTACTGTACAGGATAGCATTTGCATCTCATGTAATGCCCAAAAACTAGATGAGATTCGACACTGGCGCTGGGGAAATGATGCTCTTTTTATATGGTGTTGTTCACATGTTCATTAGATTGTTAAAATGTGTTCTGTTATCTGATTGAAATGTATCATTGGATTTTTTTGTATTATACTCGGGAGCAAAGTCCTTAACAAAGTAGATGAAGCAACTTAGATCTCACCTATAAAGTACAATGGATAGTCCTAAATTGGCAACTCATACCACTAGTCCAAGAGGTGATGGTTAAGGCTATCTAGATACCCAAAATAGTGAATGAATAAGCAGAATATTCCCATATGGATTATGGGACTACATATTTCCACGACACTAAATTCACGGCGTTATTGCACATTTCAAGTGTTCCGTATTTTTCAAATGTGAGCCGTGTACATAAAGGCAGTGAAAATAATTTTCACTATGAATCATCATTCTTCAAATTTTTACTTTTCACTTGATAATGGACTTCAAAGAATCAAATTTATAGTGTTACCAAGTCATCTCACGGGGCTGGGGTTTGGTGTAGACAATGGATTGTAAAGGTAGAGTTAGAAATTCAAACCTTGTTCTAAATAAGACGTTTTTCATTTCACTTCATATCTTCTCGTATACGTTGCGGTAAGGGTCCGTATATTTTGTCATGGGAGAACGCCTCTTCGGTCATTGAACTTAACTAAAACTTCCATCTTGATCATCTTATTTCAAACATTCAAATATTCGATCACTTAAGCACAAAATTGTATCAAATATTGGTCAATAGCTGTTATTTTGGACCATTTTATAAATTATAACGAGAATATTAGCGTCTTTTGACAATTATATATCTTCATCTTCCTCATATCCTTACCTTACCCACCACACCCCCTGATCTGCCCATCTCCCCCACCGACCCCCCCCCCCCCCCAACATTTCAAATAAGAACGAACTTCCAATCAACGAACATCTTGTCCCATATTCATAATTGGGTATATTCTCTGCATATCACCTTCAGCTTCCGAAGAGGTGACATCTCGTCCAAATGGAAACCAAGTAAGCTAGGTTCTGCAAATTGCCATTTTTTTGTTAATTAAATTACACAACATAATATAATCAACTTTCCAATTAAAATGAAAAATGAAGCATACCTGCATACGGAAAGACCAATACAAGGTGGAACTGTCCTGAAAGGACATCAAAGAGAACATTTAGAAAAGGGGCAAGCGGGAGCATTGCATATTTTATGCTCAGTACATCTAAATAAGGGTAAAGATGTAAAGAAATGACAAAATATGTATTGAAGTGTGTTTATCGATACACGATTTGAATGAAAAAAGGTCTAAAGTGACATTCAAACTGAATTAGAAGGAGTATAATTTATCGAGAATGTGTAAGGAATTCTCGCACTTGTAATGAGCCAACTCAGGGTTCAATTCGATCTTAGTAACATTAATTGAGTTGTTACATGGGCTTTGCTCGGCTCAACAATAAACGAGCCAAATTAAAGTAGTTCTAGCTCGGTTCCACTCACGGTGCCATTAGACACACCAGAATAGTAAAGTTTTGGTTTGAAATGACTATCTTGCCCTCTATTTGAAGGTTTAGTAACCGAGATAGCTAAGTGGGAGGCAAAATAGTCGGCTCATATCAAACAAAGGGTGGGTGTACGGTGTTACCCGTGCGAGATACTGCGAGATACGATCAAGACTACTTTTCTCCTCATTTTCTCTCTCTGGTTGCGCTTTTTCCATTCTCTCTCTATAATCTATTCCCCCCAAATCTTCAAACCTAGGGTTTCATCTTCAATTATTTGGTTTTACTCAATTTCATCATATTGAATAATCCCAAATTTCAACTGAATAATTAACATAAATTTTCTTCAAGTTTCCCATATGATTGTCCAATTTTAACCTCCTATTCCCTTCTATGGACCCATCAATTTCAACTTCAGCCATCACTTCGCCGGAAAACGGAGCCAAATCCACAGTATCCGCTGCCGCCGTCGGAGGAAATGGTGGTGGTAGAAGCGGTGGAGGATTATCCGGAGCCGGTGGCGGTAGTAGAGGCGGTGCTGTAAGAAGAGGCGGAGGAGGATCTGGAACCGGCGGTGATAGTAGAGGCGGTGGTGGTGAAGGCGGTGGAGGAGCTCAGGTGCCGCCGCCTCAGCCAGCACCTATGCCGAATCCTAATTCGCCTCCACCGTTTTTGGTGAAGACGTACGAGATGGTGGATGATGTGGCGACTGATAAGATTGTGTCGTGGAGCTCCACAAATAATAGCTTTGTGGTCTGGGATCCTCCAGAGTTCGCACGTGATCTGTTGCCTAAGTACTTCAAGCACAACAACTTCTCCAGCTTCGTTCGCCAGTTAAATACTTATGTATGTAATCGAATCGCTTTTTCGTAGTTATTCTTCTTCATTTGTAAAATTGAGTGGTTTAATTTTCATTTATGCAACTCAGTTTGTTCAATATGCAACAATGACTTTGAAGAGGCTCCCGTGGGGTAAAGGGGGGGGGGGGTAAGGAGGGTTAAGAAAGTACACTACCTTGCCCCGTCGTAAAAGAGAGGCTAAATTCAGATTGACCCATGAGTGAAGTGAAAACACCATCTACTACTTCACTATATAAGAAGCATAGGTAGTGTAATGAACCATTTTGATTTCTTATCTTATATAAGAGTGGGCGGATATAAATCTTTGATTCCATATCTAAATGAAAACAATGAATTTAATTTGTTCGAGTTTGAATTTTGATGGTCGAGTTTTTTAACTTTGAAGTCAGTATTTGTGTATATGTTGTTCAATATTTGGTCTAGGTAATTTAACAGTAACATGACAATTTAATAATCGAAGTTATATGTGACAATTAAGGCTTTAAAGTTTGTTAATTTTTTACAACGTAAAATTTAACATGATATTTGGTAATGTATAGAGGGGGTATTGTTGATTACATATGAATATTTTCATGATACTGAGATGGCTCGGGTCTCCGTACTTGCATGTCGAGTAGGAGACGATTTTTTTCCCCGCCTATAAACGGAGTATTATGTTTGCGTTGAATGTATGATGCTGCTGAGATATTCATTTGTTGATTTTTACCTGGCGTAGGCATTGCTATTAATTTGATAAAGAAGTTGTTGTCAAGAACTCTGTGAATCTCCTCTCTTCTAGGATTTTCTTGGTCCTAATTATTTTGTGATTTTTGTGCTACGCGAGATAGATCATTGTTGTGAAGTAGAGATATTGCTTTGCGGCATTGTTAGCGCCACTTGGAGAGGGACTATTGAAGTGGACAAATTGAGGATGCCTTATAGTGAAAGTAGAGTTTGGATTTGAGTTTGGAAACAAACTCTTATGTTTGCATAAGCTGTCATAAAATGTGTTTATCATTCATGGTACACAGACTTATGAGTGAATCTACCCTTGATTATTTACCAAAAATTCTCCTCGTCTTAGCATCCAACTTTTGACAGCAACACTCACAAGACTTGCCTGTCATCTTACAGTCGTGCTAAGGTGTGATCCTAATTCTTTCTTTATCTCACCAATTCTTCTAAAAAAATGAAATTTGACACCATAATTGTTTTTTAAATTATTATGAACCATGAATTGCAAGATCAGGTGTCAGTTTTATTGAATTTATTGCCATGTTAACTGGGAGTTGGATAAGTTCCTAACATGTTGTTTTTGATAATTAGTCATGTCTATCTTCAAAATAAATGGATTTACTATATAACTGACACCTTAGCAAAATATTGGAAGATATGTATTCTGTGAAATTGTTGAGACAGTACGCTTTTAGCAACCATTAGCTACGACTTTAGGAAGACAATTTACTAATTTTCGTTTATAGTGCTAATATTCCGTTGTCTTTGCCTTTATTTTGACTTCGAGATGTGAATGTTATTCGAAATCCTTAGTAAATTATATTTTTCTATAATTTGATAAGATGTTAAAGAACAGGTCAACAATACCTCTTTTTATACGATACCAACTCTGTTGGTTGTTCTTATATTATCCCTCTAGTGTAATGTTGTGTACTTATTCTCATCCGCTTGCTCTTGTTTGATAAAGTTATGCTTTCTTATTCTCTTTAGTCTACATCTTGTAATCTTTCTTCAAAAGGTGGAGATCCTGTATAGGCTGTATCTGATGAGTTAAATTATACTTCACTGTTACTGTTTCTGTATAAGCTGCATCTGATTTATGAAATGATAACTCACTATCACTGTTGAATAAGTACTCCATGTCCATCTGAAAGAAAAGAAAACAGTTGTCCCTCATAGAGCTTTTTATAGATTGCATATGATATGGGTATGTAGAACATATTGCTGTAAGTATAATGTGTGAGAGAACATCATGAGCCGTTCTCAGGCATGGGTAGACTTACGTTAAGCATACCCATATGGTCGCAGCACCAGAGTTTAAAAAAAATATATTTAAATAGTATTATTGTCTCCTAACCTTTTTCTTGTTTCAGTTGTTTTTCATTCTTACCTTCATTTTCTTACAAATAGTATCTTAGTCTAATTAAAAAATTAGTTGTTAATTGTGGCGTACCATTATTAAATAGTTCTGGGTCTGCCTATGTTCTTTGGATAAGTAAATTCTATTTATTTTATAGTTGGGTCAAGTTTAATGATTAAGAAAAATACAGTATACTGTTGACTGGATTCTTAAAAATTGTTTTCTGGATATTCATTTGTCTGCTGACAACAGTAAACCGATTATGTTTGAGATAAGCAGACAAATACTGATGTTTATTTCTTTGAGAACCCAAATGAGGTGTAACCTTGAGAAATGTGTTCTCATACGTCTTTGATGTGAACGTGTATGAAACTGCCGAAGTTTGCAGCATCTTATGTATACATGTTAACTGTGTGATTTAGTACTTACCAGTAAGATGTTTGCATTTGCAATCTGATATTTCGTTAGATTGATGTTCTGTAGATAGCCTTGTTCAATTTTTTTAACCTGTAGGTTCTATACTTTTATTAGCTTGGGAGTAAGGAGCTATGGCTGTTCTGATAATTCAGTTAGTTCCTTACTCAAGAAAAACTGTAACAAGAAGCATGAAATTGGTTGTCTTATTTGTTAATCGTTGAGGATGTGTTTCATACAAATAAATAGCAGAGGGGGGGGGGGATTGTTGGAAATGAGTTGGGGCGGGGGTTGGCACCTAGCACACTGAAACAAAATATTCTCCCTTCCCCACCCTCAAAGGGGGTGTCCCTCCCTCCTTATCATCTTCACCATCTTTCTTGAATATCATTCATTACGCGAACATGAAATACCTTGTCTGTTTTTATCTTTCTTATTGCTGTAGAGGTGACATAAGATGTGATATTTCTGTATTGTTACCTTTTGCACATTTCTCACCAGAAACTATTGATAATAGTTTAATGGAAATTTGCAAATCTGGGAATGTTGAGTACGCATAACCTGAAAATAATATCTCAGTTTCTTTTCTTTTCTTTTCTTTTTCGTTTCTTGTTTGCACTCAAAATATATTTTATTGGCCCTGCTTGCTTTACACCACGGAAACCAAAGCTGACACATAGCAGGACTTACCAAGGCCACAATTAGAACATTTCTCACTGATAACAGTTTCCACTCCATATTTGTTAAAATTGTTAACAGCAACATCCTCTGATAGTTGTTTACATTTTAGTTTGGTTGTTATGGATGTACAGGGATTCAGGAAAGTTGATCCAGATCGCTGGGAGTTCGCTAATGAGGGGTTTTTACGGGGGCAAAGGCATTTACTCAGGACCATAACTAGAAGAAAACATGTGCAAGGACACAACCAGCAACAACAACAACCACATGGGCAGAGTTCAACTGTTGGGGCATGTGTTGAGGTTGGGAAGTTTGGACTCGAGGAGGAGGTTGAATGGTTGAAAAGGGACAAGAATGTTTTGATGCAGGAGCTTGTCAGATTAAGGCAGCAGCAGCAAACAACTGACAGTCAGTTGCAAGCTATGGTTCAGCGGCTTCAGGGTATGGAGCAAAGGCAGCAACAAATGATGTCATTCCTGGCAAAGGCTGTAAATAGTCCTGGGTTTTTGGCACAATTTGTGCAGCAGCAAAATGAGAGCCGGCTTATCAATGAGAGCAATAAAAAACGTAGGATAAAGCCGGAAGGTGTATCAGATGAGCTTGGTGACGGACAAATTGTTAAATACCAGCCAATGGGGAATGAGGCAGCAAAAGCGGTGCTCAGGCAGATTTTGAAACTAGATACTCCTTCTAGGCTGGATAACTTTGGCAAGAGTTCGGATAACTTTCTGATTGGTGATGGTTCGTCCAAGTCTAATGTGGTGGACCATTTGAGTTCTCCAAATCATGCTTCAGGAGTTACTTTACAAGAAGTGCCACCAACTACGGGGCAGCCTCTCATGCCAGTGACTTCTTTGAGCACCACCGCTAGTCCTTCTATTGCCTTTTCAGAGATTCAGTCTCCTGCATTTGGTGCATCTTCTGGAATTGTGGATGGTCACTTCCCGGATATAAACCCAGTGACAGCAGGGACACAAGATTTGGGTCCTGTTCCCCTTTCCCCAACAGATATGATAATTCCTGAGCTTTCTCAATTCTCAGAAATTGTATCAGATAACAATGTTGATATGATGGGTGCTGAAGCAGAAAATGGCGTTTTCTTGGATCCAGCCTCCCTGGAAATAGATGGAAAGATACCTTTACACATTGGTGATTTTTCTTCTGATCCTCAAATTGATTGGGCTAGTTCGTTGCTGGATGATATGCAGGAGCTTCCTGATGTAGGTGATCCATTTTGGGAAAAGTATCTTCAAAGCCCACAGTCGGCAGAGGAAATGGAATCTGTTCGAGCAGATGAAGTTACCGAGGGTGGTCAGCATATGGAACAACTCACCGAACAGATGGGACATCTGTCTTCAGATGTCAAGAAAGTTTGATTCGTACATGTATTTCTAGTATCAGGTAAATTCTGATCATCTAATTTAGATTTCAAGTGCCCGACTTGTCGAAGGGAAATTACAGTTTCTGCCCCCTTCTGAGCTTCGAATGTTTAGATTATTTTTGAGAACCATCTTGACTTTAAATTCATTTTAGTTATAGTTTTTAGGATAAACTTCATAGACCCCCTTCAACTTTTTCAAATAGGTCAAATTAAGAGTCTCAAATTCTGAGTTGTCCCCTCAACTAATTTTTAGATCAACTTGCCGCCCTTTTGGCATTACATTTGACATAAATCGGTTTTTAACAAAGGCTATACAGGAGTTTTTACAAATAGTAAGAGAGATCCAAAATTCTTTGTTTTGTAAATTGTGCCCAAAATCTTAAATATTTATGGAAACCCCATTTTGTTCTTGTAAAAAATGGGTCTATGTCATATTTAACCCTAAAAGTGAAAGGAAGGGGACAAGTTGAAGTTGGCATAAGAAAAAGTCAAGGGGGCAACTTAACCTATTTAGAATTGAGTCCCTTGATTGATTTGAAAAAGTTGAGGGGGCCAAATGAAATTTGCCTAGTCTTTATTTGGATTCTCCCCTTATTCTGACAGTTGCTTACTTATATAATTTAAAATTATATATTTTCGAAGTGGAATTGATTATTGAATGCTAAGTCTTGATTCCCCTTCTAATTGTAAGTACTAATTATCACTATCTTTTATTTTGCTTGGTATAGTGGCTATTTGGTGCTGCTGTTTCCTACCTTAAAAAGAGGTCACACAGAGCATCATGGACGGGAACGATTACATTTTCTGTAGTTGATTAAAATATATATCCAAGCTGTGAAATTGTCTTTTCTTCTCAACGACATACCATCACCGTTATGTGACCATGTAATTAGATAATTGATGGTCATCCTTTGTTCATTTCTCTAGTTCCTTGGCATACAAGCTCCTGTTCTGCATGGGACCAGGAAAGGCTGACCACTTTTGTGCTCATCTTACATAGCTTTGGTTGTTACTACAAATGTATGATGTTATCTGTTTTCACAGCTTATATCGGTGGTTTCAACGGAAAAGTTACATGATTGTTGAGAAATGTTGGATCCAATTTTCATGGTCATTTGTTGCGACTGATTAGCGATTACGTTCCGGCAATGACATTGGATGGTGTCCCATAAGCTGGTCCATTTTATTTTTCCAAATGCTTCTCGTTAGTGCTTCGGCCATATGTATCAGTAAATTGTTAGCCAAAACCAGATTTTAGTACAGACTCTAGTATATCAATCAAGGTGGTGTATGTTACAATTTGTGAACCTGAAGAACACAAGGTTGAATCTGAAGTGACCTTATGTTTCAATTACTAATATTTGTTGTAGCAAGTAAATGCCATTTTACTTATGTTCTGTATAATTAGGTAGGGCCCGAGTCTTTGTAAAATACTAGGAAGGGTTTGTAACCGAATTGTGAGGTTTTCTTTTTCGTAAATTAGCGATAAGGCGAGCTTTGAATTCAGGATCTTCTGGTCACTCGTAAGAGTATATTCTGCTAGGCTATTTGATTAATTCTGTGATTTTTGAGTAATTAAGTATATAATTTGTTTTATGGAAATGTACAAAAAGTTAATCGGTTCATAATAGATTTTCTTGCGCTTCAGGTGTCTAATTTAAAATAATTTGCCCACACATTATGGGGATTTAGTTAATTTAGGGGCGTTCGGTGATTCCGCAATTCGAATATTAAATTGAATTATCAAGAGAATTGAACGTTAATGTTATGTAATAAGTGTGTTCGTGAACAATGAGTAGTCGGGATCTAGTTCCTAATTCCAAATACCTGATCTGTTGTTATACACAGCCGGATCCTGATTTTTATATTCCCTTCATCCCAAATTGATTGTTTCTTTTTTCTTTTTTGGAAATCCTAAAATAGAGTCATTTTTAGTTCAAATTTGGAGAGAAAATAGATAATGTGAGATGAATTTGAACTTTTCTAAAAATTTGTGCAAAAGTAAAGGAGACAAACAAATTGGGATGGCTAGAGTATGTGAAAATACAATTATGCCCTCTATTTTCATGCGTAGTAATTAAGGAAATTAAAAGGACGCCTCTCTCCATCTCTCCCCCACCAGTCCGCCACCCTCAGATCCACCATCGTCGACGACTCTCAGCCCCTTCCCGAGCTCCCACAGCTCACCTGCAACCGTCGACCACCTTTCTCAGCTCGAATATCCCGCCGACCTCGACACAGCCATAATTTCCATCCCTCGTTCCAGGTTTGATTTTCTTTAATTGTTTTTATTCTATTTTCTCGTTGATTGGTTACTTCTTCGATTATTTTCAGTTATTATTTGGTTGTTTTCACTGTTCGTTATGAGTTGTTCATTTTCAGTTACTGATGGTGTGTTGACTGTCCTTTTCATCTCGATTTTCAATTATGTTTCATTGAGGACAATTCTTCAATTAAATGTGAATTTGTTTTCCCCATCCGCTACTGATTGCGGGGTATAGGTTTTATGATACTTCCGAATGTTATGAAGATTGGCTTGGGAGATATTGAACTCATAAGAAATCGATCATATCTTCGTGGCATAGCTTAATTTAGATTCTTTAAAATTTGCAGCTACATTCTAAAGTGATTGTCTTTTTTATATTCCTTAACCATTTATTATAAATCTTTTGTTTCAGGTATGCAATGAAAGTTGAAGGTTTCGAAATATGGATACGTTGGGCAGTTCAAATTCTGTGGTTTCAGCTTGTTATATCTAGCTTGTCAAGTGAGGTTTGTAATCGAGTAATGGTCATTGTGGATTAAGTTTTTTTCTTTGTTTGTTTGGAGTCTGGATTCATGGTTGTGTAGTTCTATGTAGAGGTTCTTGTGCTTGTAGACATCTGAATTATGGTTGGTCAAATATTTTGAATTTTCAGATTCGTGTGGAGAACAAGTACATTACGTCGTCATACTTTGATAGCCATGGTTGTTTGATTGATTCAGACTTCGATGACTTTGTGAGAGATGAATTAAAAGGTCGCACTTGCCAATTGCTGCAAGATAACCCCAAACTTGTCCCAAGACTGGTTGATTTGAAGCGCAGCTTAATTGGTGAAGGTTCTCATCGGCGCTTAAATACAACTGTTAGATTTCATCTGGGATTGATTCCGGCTCATCAACTGAATGCATGCTCTTGGGAAGTAGTAATGGTCGAAAGATTGCCATCGGGGGTTTTCGCTGATCCATTTGAACTTCAACATTTTGTCCAGCGAGGAGGTAAATACAATTTCCAGGAGTTTTGTGTCAGTGTTGGGGAGAATTTGTGTGTACAGCATTATAGCATTGGAGTACATGTAGATATTTATCATCTTTTGTTTTTGCAATTTTTCTTTTCAGTCTTTAGTGATGCAGCTGTGTTTGGAGACACCAACTTGGAATTGCCATCATTTAGGTCTAATCGAACACTTATTGAGGTTCACAAAAAAATTGAAACCATAGAATCTGAAGTAGAAATCAACATTAACCTTCCACTGCATGCTCGTTATCAGGTATGTAACCTTGAACTAGAGTTTGCATTGGGGCCAATGGTTTCTATTTCTAACCGTATAGGAATATTGTTCAGCATGCCCATATGAATCTTTCCCCACTCCCCACCCGAGTTCTCAATTGGCTTGCCTCATTATCCGCCCCAACTATACATAGTTACTTAATGAAAAACTTCGAGGTATATATATAGTGTTTGCTAGTCACACTACACTGACTTGAATACCTTTTCGCAGCCACTTGGACAAGAGTTCTCGAAAGTCATTCTCGGCCAATCAGATTTCTTCATTCGGTATAGCTATAATGCAGATATGCTCAGTGAAACCTGTTTGATTTCTACTGACAACAATCCCATTGTGGAAGCTTCTTCAGTTGTATGGGAAGTGCCTTGTGGATCGAAGGAGCATGCGAAAGTTGTATCTTCCATTACCTTCATCTCTGCAGCTGTATCAGCTTTTCTAATTGTGTATGTATCTGTTAAGTTCTCCACTGTTGAAGTATCTAGCAATTTGAAGCAGTCATGAATTATGATGACTTTTCGTTCCAATCGAAGCAAACTGATTACAGGTGCTAGTTTTTGTTCGAGCATAAGTACAGTGCGATCAGTAAAGCTCTTTAGAGTTATGCATGAATCGAGACATCTCGAGCATTTTATTGGGGTTCAAATCAGCCGACATTCGAGCTCGACTACCGATCTTTGAAAATCAATCCGCAAGTTTAATTTTTGGATGTAACTCGACTTGCTAGTTGTATGAGCCATCTGAATTTTTGTAGTATAAACATTTCTAACATTAAGATGGCATGTTTAATCTAGGCACGTGAACTCTTCATCACTTCAAATAATCACATGAAGTGTTGAACATTTTAAATAGGCACATAGAATGAATAATATATCGACTTGAAGTGTTGAATATTTCAAATAGCCACCTAGTATGTGAACTTTAATAAAAACAATTTTTATGGCATATGAACTTCAATAATCATTTCAAATAACCACTCTAGTAGGAGTATTTATTATTCTCTGCAATTCAAATTGAATGTCGTTTTCGTTTTTGTGTGCCTAATTTTGACCATCAATTATTTATTAGTCCCAAAAAAATAAAATTAATACCTATAAATTTATATTTAAGAGCATTTTCATAAAAGCAAATTCTTTTAACTTTTATAGTATAACTAATTAGTTATTACTAATCAAACTTCGACACGAAAAAACGAAAAAGACATAATTTGAATTGGAGGGAGAATCAATTTAATTCTTTTTGGCACCTGAACCTCAATATTTGTATCTATAATTATTTTATTGAATGCTTAAATTATATTTTGAATGAATGAGTAAATATTATTTATCAATTTGTGTCTTTATTATCAATTTAGTTTCATTATTATGTCAAGTATTGAATTTAGCATAGGAGTTTTGTAGAATATTTTTTTTTTGGTAATAAGCGATGAATTTCATTAAAGAAATGAAAAAAAATAATAATTACAAACCTATACAACTATGGACCAGAGTCCAGCTGATGATAAAATAACCAACAAAAGCTCAAATAAATTCTTAAATCCAACATGGATTAAGAGTTCGGCCCAGTCCTATCATCAGTTAAAGTCTCAGGTAGAAAACACTGGACTATAGCTACTACACCTTAACTTCATTAAACCTAACTCCACTACCAATTAAGCATAAACTTTCTAGTAGTCGTGAAAGTCGAAAATGGCGAGCTGCTTGTTCAGATTCTTGGAGGCTGGATGGAGTTTTGTAGAATAATTTATAAATGAAAATAGCTTAATAATTTAGTTAGCACTTATATACGAATTATCTTAGTTCGACATAACCATTCTAATAGCGCTTATTTAGGATATATCCAAGATCAATCATATTACTTAAATAACGCTTCTAACCATTAATGAAATACAGAACGCTATCACAATACATGACTAACAAGCTCTTTTTGGAACGTTATATAAGTACGATCCCGCTATACTAGCATAACCCTTTCGAAAGGGCTATATAAATATGAAACGCTTTTTTAAAGCTATGTAAACTACCATAGCCGGAGGTTAGATAGCGTAAAATCTCTATTTACAAAAAACAATCTATATCTAAGGGCATTTTATGTAATAGTGTTGATTGATTGGAGTACGACAATACATGCATGGAAATGTTTGAGTGAGTGGTGGGACCTGGGGTCTAGTAACGTCATTTCAGCCTTTAGGTGAAGAGAATGGAATGAGGAAAAGTGAGACACCAAACAAAATTGACAATTTGTTTCCCATATGAGAATAATAGAACAAAAGAATAATAAACAAATATATAATTAATTAGTAGATAGAATAAAGACACCAATAGAAGGTGTTATTAATTTATTAATTATTAATCAAGATTTGATTTGATATATCCTTCTCTCCATAAGATTTGTAGGGCGCCCAAAATTTAAGTAGCCCTTTTGCTCTTTATAAAGTCTTTGGAAAGATTCAATATGTTTCAACTTTATTAGTGATTTTACTGATTTCCAATATGCTACTTACAGGATCTTCTACCTATAGGAAACACTTTGAACAAAATTAAAAGTGGTCAAATAATTACTACTTTAAGTTATGTTATTTCAGAATAATGATTTGGAAATCATAATGTTTTCTACTTAGGTATGAAATGGTTTAGTTGGGAGCATATAGTAGATTGGAAATATTCAAGAACATATGTAAAGATTATAACAAGTTTGGAATTATATATAACCCAAAAAAAAACTAGTGTGGGAATAATAAGGACTTGCAATTGTAGGACTGTATCCTAGCTGTTTTATGGAAGGTTTAAAAAAAATTAGTTTTCTTGAGAAGAAATAGCTCTTCAGTGGATAAATATATTTTCATGATACTATTTCTACGGTATGTCCGTGCTTTCGATTTATTTAATGTAAAAAATTATTGCACATGTGTACACTTGAGTGCTAGCTAAGCTAATACTGTGATAGTTTTGAGAGACAACGCTTAATGTATTGTTTGTTAGAATTGAAGTGAGTGCAAAATTAGAGTACCATATTAGAGGATTACATAGAAATTGACCACTTTATATAGTTGGTCTTAAATATCGAGTAATTCAAACACTCGTAAAATTGGGTTTGGTGTACTTTCGTTTAGAGCTCTTCTAAGGCTTCTATGTTTAGAGTGAAAATGTTATATATATATATATATATATCTTGGTGAAGTTATATATCTTTTTAAGGAACAATCTTTTTTTTTTTTTGTAAATTAACAATGAAAATTTACAATTGTCATATCTAACGGTAGGAGAGTATTTCAGATAACGCATACAGTATTAGCTAACTAAGTTAACAGCTAGAATATGTACTACAAATAGTAGAGATAATACGAGAGAAATTTGGTTCCAATGAGGATTGAATCCGAGACCCCTTAGTAGAAGCTTGGGTCAAATACCACTAGGCTGATAGCCATCGATTTTTAAGAGCTATCCAAGAAAAGCCAAACAACTTTTTAAGCCTATATGTAATTGAAAAATAACTTAATTTTTTTTTTGTAGGTTTTGAATTGTTAATGTAAGATTCTAATTGTTGATTAATTAATAGAATACCATGTGCCACGCATTTATACACTATGATGATCGAATATAATTCTAAGGATAAGGTCCATACAAAAAACGTTGTACTGAGAGGTGGACGAACACCTAGACTGTCTCAATGTCTCATGGTCATCAAACAAAATTTGTAGAAGACCCTTCTCAAAAATGTCAATTATATAATATCAGGATGGAACATGAAGAACAGAGAAAAAATATTAACCCTTAGAAGGAAGTCTAGTACTTTTTGTACTTAAGAATTTAATTTTTTTTTTTCAAGGATAAACTATTGCCACTAATCCACCCCCATTATACCTCCTCTCACTCAAATTCTCCCTCCCCCAAATTCTAAGAAAATGGAGGAGAATAATATATTTAAAATATATTCTCCACTTCCCCCTCATTTCTCTAACGCAAAATTATGGTACACAGACAACAATAAAATAGAATCTTCCTAATTTCTTGATTCCCTTTGCCTTATGATAATTTTTAACGGAATCATCATCCCCTAAGTCACCTTGATTCAAATACACCATTAAGCAAGCAAGTGTTTCATCCTCTTTATTTAAATAAGTTACTTTCTCTAAAACGTCGTAAAAATACGGGTGACATTTGCAAAAAAGAAAATATATATCACTTGAGCTTGTAGCTTGAAAACAATGAGGATTGTGTTTGAATGGGAGACATTTAGATATGGAAGTTGAATTGGACGTATTCTGATAATAGATAAGTACTATAGAATACATTACACCAATAACTATTAAATGTGAATGAAGTGGGACAATAATTATGGGACACAACGTTAGATAGGTACAATATTCAAGTGTTGTTAGATAGGTACAATATTCAAGTGTTGAATAAATATTTGTGTTAATATCACATTCCTTTGATAACTTCCCTATCTCATGATCTCTCATTCAGTGAAGAAATTTGATTGATTATAATGTTGATTGTTGAATTGGATTGAATCATGATTAAGTTTATTTGCCCTCTTCCCATATTTTTGGGCTCAAAGGTGGGCTACTAAATCGACAATATGACCCCGCTTGCATTTATCAATGGGAAAATTACAAATTCTTGTAATTATAATAATTTAGATAGGGACCCGTATCCCTGTCGGTAATGAGAAAATTTTCATAGTTATTAATTGATTTTGTCAATATTTTGTGTGGATTTTAATACGAGCAAATTGCTGAAATAGTCCCCGATAGTATGATCGAGTTGCACTTTGGTCCCCAATAGTTACACGGTTGCACGTTAGTCCCCGAAAGTGGCCAAAAAGTTGCACTTTAGTCCCCACGTCAAGTTTTACGTTAACATTTCAGGTTTAAGAGTTAAAATTGGGGTCAAAATATAATTTTAAAGATTTAAAGTTGATTTTTTTTCCCCAATTGGTGCCAAAATGGAACTCCACGACCCCCTCCCGCCAAAATTCCTTTTTTTCTTCACCCCAATTAGTGTTGTGGAGTTTCATGTTAGCACCAATTTGGGCAAAAAATCAACTTTACGTCTTAAAAGTTACATTTTTACCCCAGTTTTAACGCATAAACCTGAAATGTTAGCGGAAAAGTTGACGTAGGGACTAAAGTGCAACTTTTTGGCCACTTTCGGGGACTAACGTGCAACCGTGTAACTATTGGGGACTAAAGTGCAACTCGATCATACTATCGGGGACCATTTCAGCAATTTGGTCATTTTAATACTATTAAATTTTGAATAATATTATCTTCGTTTTTTAATTAAGAAATAGTGACATTTTACTATTAATCCCTCTTCACATTAATAATTATTTGGAGCCTGAATTAGCGAGTTGGAAATTGACTTTGTCAATGCAAATTGATAACATTGTGTAAGAGATGAAGAAAGTCATACAATATTGGGTAAAAAGTTACAACAATTACCTAAGTTTGCAAAATGTTTTGAGTTCATTACAAATGTTTCAAAATATTCCATTACCTAAGTTTGCAAAATGTTTTGAGTTCATTACAAATGTTTCAAAATATTCCAGTCAATTACCTATATTTCAAAATATTTCAGTCCATCACCTATTATGTCAATATATCATTAATAATATCATGTTAATATGTGACTTATCATTAAGGTTATCACAGTCATTCATTTAATATATTTTGGATTGAAAAAATCACAAGAAAATCTGAAATAACCCACCTACAATTTCGAATCTCAGATTACTAATGCTAGCACAAAATTTACAAAATATTTAACGCGCGAGACCAATTAAGATATATTATTAGACATAGGTGATCGATAAGTAATGAGCTCGAAACATTTTTGTAAACATAGGTGATTGTTGCAGCCCTTTTCCTAGGATATTTGCTATGAATGTATAACTTAATTGTCTATTTGGTTCGAAAAATGTATTGAAGTTGTAGTTTTGCTTCAGATAGTCATGTTATTCAATATTAGTCCCTGAAAGTTGCACACATGTAACATTATAGCCTCAGATAGTGACAGATAGTGTTGTATATATGGTCCTCCAAAAAAAGGGGATAACTATTAATTTCAAGTAGGGATGTTTTCGGTTCGCTTAAGTCGGTTTACCGAGTTTTTGAGTAAAACCGATCCTATAGGTTTTTAACTACAAGAACTGATTCAATTGAAAATCAGTTGGTTTGAATTGGTTCGGTTGATGTCGGTTTGATGCAAAATCGGTCTATAGGTTTTGTAAAAAGTTGATCATTATCAAAGGCTGGCTTCCTAGGAGGAGAACACTTGACATACGTAAGGACAATCTTAATTTTCAAAATTGCTTCATCATGTTCGTTCAATCCTTCTTTTATATTCAAATTAAATATAGAATATGACTAGCACATCTCACACGCATATGTCTATTCTCCAATACCGTAGTTTTTTGCTTAATGTTTTTCTTCAAGAAATGTAATGTTGTTTCATTTTAATCTAATAAATTGTGTAACAATCGTTTAAAAAAGTTCAAAATTAAGTGAAAATTAGAAAAACAACACAAATATAAATATTTTAAAAAATATATATAGGCGGTTCGGTTTTTGCTAAAACTGAAACTCAGTGACTTTTTATCGATTTGGGACTTTCTTGTACCATTTCGATTTGGTATCATTTTTTTCCTAGCCAAATCAGTAAATTTTCGGTTCGATTCAACCTTCTTTTTGATTTAAGTTGAATTGGAAAACATCCCTACTTTCAAGAATTATGACAAAACACTTGTGTCATATACTAATCTGCAAAAATATAATAACGACTTAAGACTAAATTATAACTTCTATCCACTCTCTACGACAAAATTAGTAATTACCTCCTAGACATACTAAAACCTCTAAGGGATTGTTGAGGATTTATATGAGTTCTCAAGTTAAATATTTTTTGTGTTTCAATAAAGTGCTCCTTCTGGAGGAGGAAAATATATTGTCAAGGAATTACTACTTGAACAAATTGCACTAAATATTACTTGATGAGTATAGGAGGAGTCTTGGTATTTTAGTATATGAGGAGTACTCTTGATATTTTAGTATATGAAGAGTCTTCGTATTTTGAATGAAATTTTAATTGTCAAGCTGCTCAAATCCAGTATCACATCAAACTTATCAGATTTCATTGAATGACAATTGAAATTTAAGAGCAAATACATCTATTTTTTCTTGAGATCATCTTGTGTGATAATAATATGAAAAAATTGTTTGTTTGTATATGTGGTTGAAGTGGTATTACTTGTAGTGCAAGTGGTTTCATTGATCACTAACGTTTGTTAAAAAAACTCCAGCCTCTTAGTATGACTTTATACTTTCGATTGCTAATATTGAGTATTATGTATATTTTAGGTTACATTGATCATCATGTGTTTTTTTTATATAAAACCCGTGAATTTTTTTACTTTTTAAATATTTTTACTAGGGGTATTATTGCCCATCCCAATAAATTAAAAGAAAAGTGATCTTATTATTAAAATATAAATAGTTTGATTCAAACATTTTGGATGATATAATGCAACATTTTTTTTTTCACTTTTACGAACTTTGCAATACTGTAACTAATATTTATGTCAAAAGTAAATTTTGCGTCCGAATTTAACACTTTTAGGATCGTACTACAATATTTATATAATTATTTTCAAAGACTAATTTATAACTTGTGCAATTATTCTAGAATAAAATTAAAGTACCTTCCTATGCCTCACCAAATCATAACATTTGTCCTTTTGATTCTTCAAAAAATATATTCCCTTACACTTGTTACGTTTTTTTGTTACAAGTACTAACTATGATGAAATAAGTAAGTTTTGAACTAGAATTTGATACAATGGAGGGAATATGAGAACCATAATTATCTTCTTACAATAAACTAAACTAAAACAATTTTTTGTTTAGAACAATTCTAAACTTTTGGCTAAATATTTTTAGAATGAAGCAATGTAAAATTAAAGTAGTTTTAATTAATTATTGCCTTCACACAAAACTCACCATAAAGTAAGAAATGGATGTTGCATCGAAGTCCCAAAATTATTCACTTTTTTGCTTGTCAATTTTTTTTCCCTTTCTTTTTTCTACTTTCTCATCTTACCCCCACGTCCACATAAGAGACGCCCTTATTTTCCTCACCTATCTTTCTTCTCTCAACCTATACCCCCCCCCCCCCCCTCCTCTCCCCCCCCCCCCCCCCCCTCCCCCTCCTCTCAAATATCATTTTCTCACATATACTTCACATAGAAGAAACAACCATAAACTTCATACTTTGTCATTTCTCATTCATCCCTCACCCCCCCTACCCCCTACCCCCACCCCACCCCCCTCATCTCATCTCTCCACAACTACTACTCTCAAATTCATCATCATACATACCCCATCCCAATTCAAAAACACTAGTAGAAATTTCATACTAATTTCCAATCTCTTATCTCTAGACTACTCATCGCTCTTGGAACATTCCCTTTAAATTTTGATCATCCTTTTTTTGCCCTCTTCATCATAACCCTATTTCTACAAACAAAAAACCTCAACATAACAACCATCAAGAACAAGAAACCTAGGGGAACCACTTCACCTTTTTCCTTAGTTCAAACAACGAGACGATCCGAATCGAAGAAGAAGAAGATGGAACTATTTCCAGCACAACCAGACCTATCTTTAGAGATTAGCCCTCCAAATAGTAAACAAACATTTGGATGGAGAAGAAAGACAAATAGTGAAGGTAATGAAATGGATTTGGGGTTTTGGAAAAGAGCTTTGGACTCATCAAGAAACACCACCTTCTCTTCAATGTCTAAACAAGACATAGACACTAGATGTGAACTTTCTCTTTCAAATCCAAACCCCCAAACCTTTCATAATCTTCAAAATAATTCATCAAACTATAACAATAATCTCATCATCCAATCAATTCACCATCAAAAGCAACACGAAAACCAGCGTCACCATTATCATCACCACCATCAATTGCTTAACCAACACCAAAGGGGGTTGAGTAGTTGCAATGATGAGTTGGGATTCTTGAGACCAATAAGAGGGATTCCAGTCTACCAAAACCCTCCTCCTCATCATCATCATCACCAATTTCCATTTATCCCTCAAATGCCCTTGGAAACAAGCCCTACACAACCAACAATTCCTCCTCCATTTCACTCTCATCAAGGGCTACTTAGGTCAAGATTTCTTTCAAGATTTCCAGCTAAAAGAAGCATGAGAGCTCCACGAATGCGATGGACTACTTCGCTGCATGCTCGCTTTGTTCATGCCGTCGAGCTCTTAGGTGGACACGAAAGTAAGTTTAAAAACATAATCATCATCAACAACTTCTTCAAATATTCAAATATTTCATTGTATATTGAATTATATCTTATTATGGATATATAAAGGAGCAACACCCAAGTCAGTTCTTGAGCTAATGGATGTCAAAGATCTCACCTTGGCTCATGTTAAATCCCATTTACAGGTAAACCTTCAAATATCGTTTGTGATAGATAACAATATGATGACTTTCTTGTCGATGATTTTTTCGCTCCACAAAATCGGATGAATTTTAGTTACATATGTTTTCTAAATTACGCCATTCGTAGACAGTCCACGAAGTTATCGTAATATAAAAAATAAAAAGTTATCAAGCATAGTAATTAATTATGTTCATTTAATTATCTTTGCTATATATGTTGCACACATACACTAAATAACTAAATAGTTAGAAAAAATTTCCTACACCAAGAAATGTTTGTTTGCAAGAAAAGAATTTAAAAATTAAAATCCCATAAAACTACACAACCAAGAGGGCTAACAAATCCTTCTATATAGAGATCTGATGCTTCTGCAAGCTATAGAAACAGCTTTTTGCTTGGAAGAATGCACCATCCATTACTGGGGGGGGGGGGGAGGGGGGGGGGGGTGTTTCACCAATAATAGCAGAAGGAAAATCAAATAAGACAAAAGTCCAAGGAATTAAAATTAGTCTATATAGACTATAGTATAGGCAAAACAAAACAAGTCCACTTATATTATAATTGAGTCATAATTATAGTTCCTCTTTAATTGAGCTAATAATAATACACAAGTACAAAACACTATCATATCTCAATGATATATACATATTAATTTATCTATTATCTTGGAGTTGTCAAAAGCACATATTATGTAAGGACACAACCTTGTATAGTAGTTTCTAGCAATAATGTCACATGCATAGTTTTTTTTTTCTTGAGTTATCACAACATGACTAGTTTCATTGAGTTTTCACAATGTACCCCCGCCAACTCGTCGTTTATAGCAATTTTTATTTCAAAACGATGATAATAACGTTGAAAGACTTTTTCCTCGATATTGAATCAGGTAACGGACAAATGTCGCATCCCTAAATTATTCTATTTTAGTAAAAGAATGTGATGACATTGTCTTTAATACACACCTAATTGCTTTAATAGGATTAATAATTTATTGCTCTTGATAAATATTTATATAAATATAATGGTTGTATCATTTATGTCCATGCAGATGTATAGGACAGTGAAGACCACTGACAAAGCAGCTGGATCCTCTGGTCATTTTCTTGAACTGCTACTCTATTTAATTATAATAACTCTCTAGGAATATATTAAATTAAATACTTCAAATTGTTTGAAAATTGACATTTTTTCTTTTTGAAACATTACCAGGTTTACCAGAAATGTATGAAAATGCATCTTCTGGGGATACTTCTAGTGAAGCCATAGGGTTTGACATTCATAATTCATTAACAAAATCTGAGCTTCCAGTTCAAAATGGAAGACAAAATATGAATCATGAGAAAAATAGGCATGCCCTTTGGAGCAACTCATCGAGGTCAGTAGTACTCCTTTTATGTCAATATCACGGATCATTTGTATTATCGTATTTTTATAGGGACTAAAGTACTGATCGCACATATTATCTGGTACATTTTCACAATTTTTTCATGTTTAACTAGCTAAATTATCTCTTACATTTAAATTGCATTTTGACACCTCATCACATTAAGCACCTCAATTTATGATGTAGTTTATGAGTAGGGGGAAATCTATTAGCTTTGAAGTTTGTAGGCATAGATAAGGCTATTCTTTAAGGGACCCACACTAATAAAATTGAATTTGGTGTTAAATAAATTAAAGCTAAATTGAGGTGACCCTATAAGTAGAATTTTTGGAGATGCTTTTTGACAATTGAAACTTCCTTCTAGCTATGTTCTTAAGAGAAAATTAAATGAGATATCACATTCACATGGGTGGATTCAACTTTATTTGAACAGAATATTAAAAAAGACAAAAAGTGATAAAATGTAAAATTTATAAGAGGGGTAAAAAGGGTAGCTTTTATGATAATCAAGTTTACTTTTAATTTGTTGGGAATTTTTCTTGCATGGCTTCCACTAACAATAGTAAATATTCTCTCAATTAAATGTTCATTGGTTTATGTAGCAAAGAAACTTGGCTGCATGGGAAACCAAAGGATAATACTAGAGAGAACATGCCATCTATTGAGGTACTTCAATTGATTATGCACTTTAAACAACCTAACTTATTCTATGTCTCCATTATTAAGTGGTCAAGCTTAATTTTGTATATATTTAGATGCTATATTTTTGCATGAGAATATTTACATGTCTCCTATGTTAGTAGGCAAGTCAAATTCCATAATGTGATGGTCAATATATACCTAAAGTTTTAAAAAATGTTCAGGTAGAATAATAATTATACTCCTTTATTGAGGTGGTTTAATTGCTTTAAGGCAAGTTATGGTCAAAGTAAGTATGTGTGCTTTAAAATAGATGTTTTTCTTTAAGATGTTCAACCATGATCATGAAATTGGATTCAGAATCTTAATATTCCAATAATGATTTTGTGTGATGTAATTCTATAATAAGAAGGGCATGCCCTCTTTGTTTAAAGTCAATACCAAGTTTTCCTTTTACTTTCTTCGTGTATTTTAAGACTGGGGTGCGTGGAGTCCGTTTGGATGATGATTCCATCATTTTACAATAGTCAATTAACAAGATCTTCATACAAAAATTCGCGTTTGTTCATAGTTTCTAACGGACGATACATGCATTCAATATTATTTTTACACTAAACCAGATATCGAACGCACGAAACGTACAGTGCTACCTAAAATTGAATATCATTGTCCTTTCATTATTCCTTTGGTCAACAAAAACAAAATATACCTTGGTCAATCTCACAAAATCATATCATTTGTCCTTTTGATTCTCCATAAAATATATTCCCTCACACCTCTTATGTGTTCTTTTATTACAACTACTAGCTATGATAAAATGAGTAAGTTTTTCATTACAAATTGATGCAATGTAGAAGGACATGGAAGCAAAATGTTCAAGTTATGAAAGAATATCAGAAGTGAGCTCATCAATATCAGAAGGAAGCAGCCCAGAGAAGCCTAATCTTGAGTTCACTTTAGGAAGATCACATTAATTGAAATATACTCATTTTGAAATGATTATTATCTCTGAAGAAAAGGGAGCTGGCAAAAGAGAATCAGGTACCCTTTGAAGGAAAATATTATGCAGAAAAAGAAGAAAAGAAAAAGTGATGAGAGAGCTAAACAAAGACAAAAGGACAAGAAAGACAGAAAGCAACAAAACAAGTATATTATTAATTGATGTGGTAGGAAACAAAGAACAAGATAAAAGCACTATCTATCTACCAATATCATGCAACTTCTCATCAGGAGATTTTTCTTTTTCTTGAAAAAATTGGAGATCTAAATCAACCCATTTCAATCTAATGTTATTATTAGCTAGGTAAATATTGTTATACATGTTATATATATGTTCTAACTACTTATGTGCCACCTTCTTTCTTATTATTATATATATTTTCCGGTACTTTTTATTTTGTTACTGTTATATTTTTTCTGTATCGGGATGCATGAGAGTCGTTAGGATGACGATTTCGTTTTATTTAACGAAGTTTGGCATTGATCTATTTGTCATTAGAGTATTGAACTTTTTTTTGGGTTAATTTGATTGCATAAAGAACTAATAAAAAATCTAGTAACACTATCATAGATATGAGTATATGACTAAATATTTATATATATATATATTCACGAAATAGAGCAATTGATAAACTCAATAGTATAATTCACTAACTACTGGTAGAAGATTTGTCGTCTATATAGTAATAAACTCCACTTTTCATTATTTAAGATAGCAAAAATATATACTAGGGATAATATATAGATCAAATAAATAAATTTGGTCAGAATTAATAAGGGGATGATGGCTAAAATAAACAAATTAAATTGGTAAAAGTCATATAAGAAAGCTTTAAGCAAAACCGCATTGCCTATAGTTTTGGACAAAACAAAATTACATGCTTAATAATGTTATTCTGAGGAAATTATTAAAATGTTCCTACACAATATGTGTAACTGTATTTTAGCTCCCGTAAATATTTGATCTGCACAATGATCTCTGATATTGGTACACAACCTTGATTCGAAATACTTAGAAAAATTATTTTATTGAATAATCTAAAGTGTCCACGAGAACAAGGGAAAGTCACAAGTAGAACAGTCTCACATGCCCATCCAAAAAGCTTGAAAATTGTGAAGGTCAAGGATAAATAACAAAAGTCCCAAGAAGAATTGAACCAAACTTTTTCCAACATTATTTCCACTAAGAAAAGAACAAATCTAAAATCTCATGTATATTTTGCAATAATTGCTAACTTTTCTCATTACCATCTACTAATTCATTGATACGTTACATATAGTGACGTGTCGTAGAAAGTTAGGGTGCCTTATAGAAATATTCCGTACACATTCCGTAAAGGGTTAATATACAAATATTAGTGGTTGGAGTGGGGATTGAAGATGTAATTATTATTTCTTCATGGGTTATTGTGTAATTATTTTTCTGTACGGAATTCTATACGGAACAAATCTATACGGAACTGTAACCGGTCCGTGACATGTCACATAATCTAGCCAATTCTACTTTCACAAACCCCCCTAATCAAGAAAAAAGAGAGGAAGAAAATTAGGAAATTTGGTCACATTAAATTTTGTTAATTTAAATCGTGAAATGAATACTTCATGTTAAAATTCTGTGCTCGTTCCTTCAAACCACATGCATGGTTTTAAGTTTTAATTTTTTGAGTTTCTTTATAAGTATTAGCTTTTTAGATAGAAAAAAAAGTTTTGTTGAAATAGTAATCTTTGAATTTGGATTTGATGAAAGGCTATTCCATAGAGACAAAGGCTTTGCTTGTTTAAATGACTTTTAGAAAAGCAAAAGTTTGAAGAGTATATATAAGGGTGTATAGCATAAACTGATGAAGAAATTAAAGCTTGCTTTTACTTTTAATTATTCCCTTTATGCGTTACCTAAAAGCATAAAAGAGAAAAAATGTAAGAAAGAAATCGCACAACACCATGCATTGCAACTTGCATCACTACCCAAAATCGAGGTCTTTAATTAATACTCTCTAAGTTTTTTCAACATATTATTTAAGAACAATTTATTTTATTTAAAATTTAAAAAAGTGACTATTCTAACCCTCATTTGTGGGAGTTAATAAAATGACATGAACGATTAAATTAATGTCTTGAAATGCGAACTCTTGTTTATATAATATGTAGTGTTGAAGTTGTCAATGATTACGTTTCGAAATACAAAAATTTTGTGTTGGAAAATTAATAAATTGAATAAAAGTCTATTACTTTATTAAAGATAAAATAGAAAAAGATGGTGAAAAAAGTACATTGAAATGTTAAACAATATGTAAAAAAAAAACAAGAATTTCAGCCTAAACAATATGTTAAATAACGAAGGCAATAGTACTAGTAATGTTGTAATAATACATTTTAAAATAATAATTAACTCAAATTGGTACTATATATATATTTAATCGAACATGTATTATTTTCAAAATAAAATAAAATCATATATATATTTTTAAAATCAAAATAATATAAAAATTAATATTTGTATTTAAATTGTAATATATTTGAGTTTTTCGAACACCCATTTCAAATATATTAATATATGTAGTAATTTGTTCGTTTGTGATCTGTCATGCTTAACGATATCAAAATGGCAATGCAAGTATCATATTTGATTAATATAAATATATTAATATTAACTTCTTTAATCATGTTAGAAATTAATTTAACTCTATATGTATTGTTTTATTTAAATTTGTAAATAATAGAATCAACATCTATATTTTCTAGCATCTCTTCTTGATGTAACAAATTACAAAGTCATTCAATCTTTTTTATGACATTGTTGAACTTAAATAGGTTGTAATCAGTGAAAGCTATTACCTTAGTGATATCTAACCTGATCTTCTATCAAGAGGTTCCGGATTCAATTCTTGTTGAAATAATATATTTCTTTCATACTAAATCTATTATTATAGTATATATTTTAACTGTTACTTTACTTAGCCATTTCTCTATTTATTATCTATAATATTTCTCAATCACTATATTAGCTAATTGTAATTGTCTTCGCTTGATTTCCACACAAAAAAGGTTAAATAAAAAATTAATTGTAGTAACGAAGAAAGTGTGGGAATAATTATAGTTAAATTGAGAAAAAAGTGTAATTTTTTGGAGGAAAAAGATGAGTTTGTATGGAAGAGATCGATGAGGAAATTCCGAGGGAAATAAGTGTTAAAAATTTGCTATTCTCCCAAAATTCAATCCAATTCGTGTTTTAACCTTAAGTAGATGCTAAAATTTTGATTTTGACTCAAAGTTACAATTTCCGGCTATTTTTAACTAATCTGTTAAGTTGCGACTAAAGTGCACCAAATATATCAATTACGGGGACTATCCCTGCAGATCGACTATTTAGTGAGACGAAAGTGTAACTTGCAAACAATTACGATGACCATTCCGACAGTTTTCTCATTTTAAAAAGACCCATCTTATACTCGAGTAAATGGCCGAAATAGTCCTCGATAGTGGGACCGAATTGCACTTTAGTCCCTAATAGTTACACGGTTGCATTTTAGTCCTCGAAAGTGGTCAAAAGGTTGCACTTTAGTCCCCAGGTCATGTTTATCAATAAAGTTGGGGTCAAAACACGATTTTTAATAATTATGGGGTCAAAACACGATTTTTAACAATTCGATCCCGTTATCGGGGACTATTTCGACAACCATTATATTATAGTTTGTCCATTAGCTAACCCATATTGTAGACTTTATTGGAAAACAACCATAAAAAATCGTGTTAAAAATAGTTTTTTGCCCCATAATTGTTAAATATTGTGTTTTAGACCCCAACTTTAATGGAAAACATGACCTGGGGTCTAAAGTACAATCTTTTGGCCACTTTCGGAGACTAAAATGCAACCATATAGCTATTGGGGCTAAAGTGCAATTCTATCCCACTTTCGGGGACTATTTCGACAATTTTCTCTCTTATACTCCCATTTCTAATTTTTATTTAATCCACCCTAATATATTAATGCTCTTACACCCAATATTTTGTCTTCAACAAGTCATAAGTTTTACCCAATCGCTTTAATTTGTCGGGGGGCCATGTGTGGAACAAAACAAATGGATTATTATGTCTTAATTAGCGCAAAAAAAAAGGGTTCGTCCTTGATTGACCACTTCTTTTTCACCTCGATTTGATGTCTCTTTCGAAATGATCACAGTCTAAATAAGATTGCAAATTTTATACTAGTATTCAATGATGATATGTTAAGTAAAGGTTGAGTTGTTGTTAATAGTAGGGGTGAAGATGGACCGGTTATGCCGGTTTTTGACCCAAAAAAAAAACCGATCCGATATTTCGGTTTTTTTAAAACCAAAAACCGAAACCGATCCGAAAATCGAAAAAACCGGTTTCGGTTAAAACCGCCGGTTTCGGTTTTTGATCGGTTTTGGGCCAATTTCTGGGCCAACATAAAATGGGCATGTTCAGGTTTATTTTTGGTCCAATTTTTTTATGGTTCATCATATTTTAGCCCATTTTTTGCCTAGTTTGTAATAAATAACACACTACACCTAAAAAAAATTAGGCATGTTATTGATAAATTTGTAATTAATGCCACCTCTTATGTCTAATATGATTACTTGGACCACATCGTTAGTTTATGTCCAACTATTTCATCTATAATATTGCTTAATTTCTAAATTTTAAAAAAAAGAATGACTGCAATCGGACCGGTTTTTTAACCGGCGGTTTTTTTACAAAAAACAGAACCGATCCGATCCGATCGGTTTTTTTAATTTTAAAAACCGAAACCGATCCGATCGGTTAAAAACCGACAAAAAAACCGCCGGTTCGGTTCGGTTCGGGACGGTTCGGATAAAAATCCACATCCATTTTCAGCCCTAGTTAATAGACCCCATGTTTTTAATTATTGGTTTTAGTCTAAAGTTTTATTTTTAAAATATATAATTGTTTTATAGGATCAATTAAACCTTTACATTTTTTTACATTTAAACGATAGAAGTTACTTGGGCCCTACCACTAGGCTAGAAACCTTGGATAAACCTATACAAATTGATAATATACTCTTTGTCAATTTTCTATTATTGAAGTATAATTCAATCAATGATATACATATTGTTAGGCTGATGTGTGACTAGCCCATAAACTGATACAATAGACATTAGGATAAGGTCAGTCTAACACATATATAAAATAAAAAATATCATAAATCAGTAATGCGGGGCCAATGAAATTTATTTTTTTATAGTGTTATTAATTTATCGATAAGTTAATTTGAAGAGATTTTCTCCGACTAAACAACTTTTGAATATTCATATAATAAATTTAACTCATTTTATGTGTAAATAAGTTGAATGACAACAGCAAAAAGCATTACGGAATGTTAAGTATTAGATACAATAAGAAAAATTAGAGATGAACTTCAACAAGCTAATATTTAATATTTTTAAATAAAACAAACTATATAACCCTATTTTCACTGAATTTTATTTAGCAATAATTTTCTTTTCTAACATTCAACAGCAAAAAGCATTACGGAATGTTAAGTATTAGATACAATAAGAAAAATTAGAGATGAACTGCAACAAGCTAATATTTAATATTTTTAAATAAAACAAACTATATAACCCTATTTTCACTGAATTTTATTTAGCAATAATTTTCTTTTCTAATTTCTAATGATATTGATTTCTGTGGGACCTATTTTTCTAAGGAGTTTTATGTAAGAATTATTTACTGATTTTTATAACTTTTAGCCTGACTAAGTTGGGACCAAATAATTTACTATTATAGAGAACTAATTAATTTATTTTTTACTTGTCTTTCTAGATATTTACTCATAAATTAAGAAAAAATAAAAGATAGTCAAAAAGTACATTGAAAATGTAAAATAACAATCAATTGAAATGATATGATTGGTTGGTTTATAAATTCATAGTAAAAAGTAATCAAAAAGTACATTGAAAATGTAAATTTGTAATTAATTATGCTAGAAAGACAAGTATTTAGAAACAAAAATTTGAGACTAGAAAGACAAGTAAAAAAGAACGGATGTAGTATTAACTATCAAACTTAGATATGCAATCAATCTTCATTTTGTTCCCAGCCACAAACGTAACAAAAGAGTTTCTTTAGTAATTTTAATTAATTGTGATTCTTTATTTCCAAAGTATTTTATAACTACTTTTCTCCTTTAATTTATATAAAAATGGAGAAAATAAAAACAGATATATAATAATAATAATAATAATAATAATATAAAATAATAATAATAATAATAATAATAATAATAATGATGATGATGATGATGATGATGATGATGATGCTGATGAGTATGCATTGGTGTCCGTAATTACATATTAATGTTGTAAATTTCATGGATGGGGTGAATAATAGAGTGGAGAGGGTTTAGTTCGCCAATAAAATTTTAGAAATTGATGTCGCACTTTAATGTTAAATGAGACAAGAAAACAGAATGAATTAGGTAAACAAGACAATTAAGTTGTTAATACGTCACTATATTAGGTCAAAGTAATTAAACAATCAAACAGTTTACTTAATATGACGATGATTCAATAGTCTAATGACATCTGTCCCAATTTTTAAATAAAAAGTTATTGGGTTCAAACCTTAGGACAATTTTTCTTATATTTCAATCAAACTCTTTATTAGGCAATAATTTATATATTCATTATTTGTAACACTATTATATACAATTATTCATAATCTCATCACTTATTTACAAAAAAAAATTACTTTTATATGATGAATAAAAACATGGAAAATTAGCAAATTGAAACTATATTAGTCAATGCAATTAACACATATAAACTACAATAGAAAATCATCTTCCATTCAACCTTCTTTATATATATTTAGAGCAGTAGCTATCATTTAATTTTTGAAGCTTCGATTTATTTTATCAATATTATCGTCTCAAATTATAATTTGTATTTACTACATTAATAGAAAATCAATCCTGGTTATAAATTTCTTTATATATATATATATATATATATATATTTATTATTTAGTGTAGTAGCCGCTATCATTTATTCCTTATGCTTTGATTATCTTATCAATATTGTCGTTAATTTTAAATTGTATTTATCTATTTAAACAATTTTAACCTTATTAATAGAACTTTTCTTTCCGCTAATTATGATTCTTGAAATTGTTATAATATATGTGATTTTGTTTCGTGTTTCAATTATTTCTCTTTAATCCTAGAGAATTTTTGGAATATAGGATAATTGTTAAAATAGCCTCATATATTATGCGTAAGTTACATATACGTCTCTCCAAATATGAGGTCTGCGCAAATGATCTATGCCATTAAATTTTGACGAAAAAAGGGACTAAAGTGCATTTTCCTTCAAAATTCACCTCATCATTAATTATATATATATATATATATATATATATATATATATATATATAACATTTAATATGAAAATAATTTGATGAATTCCATATCCACTCCTCTGATTTCCACGACTTACATTCGATATTGTTTTTCCAAAATTAAAAAAAAAGACCAACACATATTTCATACGGAAAGGCGTAAAAATATGTTCCTCTAATAAATGCGAACCAAACTACAATGCAATTTTATGTACTTCATTAAAACAAATCAGAGGCTCTCGGGAAATATATTAATGGGTAAAGATCAGTTAGGTTGAGTAACATCATTTTGCCTCTTCTACACCGCATGGATTCGAGTCTCTTGTGAGATAGAATTTGGTGTGGAAGTAGTTAATGGGCAACCTCAAATCTCCTGACTCACTAATGTATATCCAACAATTTACTTCATCATAACTCCCAAACCAAAAATAATACATTATAATCATTAAGATTGTGATTTAACCTCCTGTTGGAATATGCCTTGAATCTACGTTTCATCGGGACTTGGTCAGAACTTTCCAAATCCCGATCGGATCTGAAGACGCGAGGGTTTTGGCAGTTCCTGATGGGCTTTGGGCCTTCTCTACTAGTCTACTTAGGTTTTCCTGATTACCTATAAATAGGGGACTTGCCCCTTAGACTTGAATGAGCCAAAAAGAAGACTCAGAGAATAGATTTCCTGTTTTCTATTCTCAGAGGTCTAGGTTCCAGAGAGAGACAAGATGTAGCTACATAGGTTAAGAGTTCTGGAATAGTGAGTCTTATAATCCTATTCTAGGAATAGTGTAGACTGGTAATTCTATTCATCTGAGATCTGATTGATCAACTCTGTAACCTGATCTTCCCATTATAGTGAATTGTTATGTGGCTTGGAGCCCGTGGAGTAGTCCTAACACGTTGTTAGGGAGACCACGTTAAATTCTGGTGTTCTTTAATTTCGTGCACTTTACGTGATTCTTTGTCTAAGATTCGCATCTGATTTGTTAATCCGCTTCCGCTGTCATAACAAATTGGTATCAGAGCTAAGGTTGGTGATCCGAATTTCTGAAGAAATTGGTTTCAGAGCCTAGGGCTAGATCTGCGAAGAAGATGAGTGATGAAGTGACGATTTTTGAGAAACATAATGGGAGGAATTAGTTATAGTCTCTGGGTCTCCGGATCAGGTTATTATGCCCTCCATGGTAGGTAATTCTCACAGAGTCTTTTGTTTGGACGTTCATGGTGCACTGGTTGATACTAGTGAAGATCATGATACATCGGAGAAGAAGTTCTTCAGTAGACCGATGATGGGTCCGAGTGTGACGGGTGAGTGTTACAGCATATGGAGTTGGGTCTGGTATGTCCCAAGAGGAGGCAGCAACAGAAAAGGGTGTCGGGGTGGTATTGTCGGGATTGCCAACGGCGGTACACATTCAGAAGAGGACATAGCCTTGTTGCAGTGGATGACACATTTTTACGCCGATGTGTCGGTCCTTGATTCTGGAGCAATCTATACATTGAACGTTGTGGGACATGTATCTCACTTGACGATGAAGTTGTTATCTCTGAGTCGTTTGGATAAGAAGGGGTTCAATTTCAGCGAAGAAGATATAGGCTTGACTGTCTACAAGGGTTCGAATGTGATTCTGAGAGGTGTAGTTCGTGGAACCTTGTATGTCTTTCAAGGTAGGACGTTCTTTGGGTCACACTGTTGTGGTGTTGGGAAACAGGTGGAGCAAAGGGATTCTGGAGTCAGTAGTGGTTCAGAGAATGGTAGTTCTCGTTCACTTTCAGGTGGCATAAACTCCAGTGGCTTCAAGTTTCATGGTAGCATCGACAGCAGTGGGGAGGTTCAACAGTGTTTGAATATTACTCGCTACCAAGAGTAATCGCAGAAAGACAGCCCGGTGACAGGGTAGTATGGATAGGGATGCTGGGCATCGTCTAGTCCTTTGGTGTCGGTTTGGGGCACTTCTGTCACAGTTATGGGATGGAGATGATGGGCGTCGTCTATTCGCATTTGAGTTGCTAGGCAACATCTAAGGTCACTATCTGAGCACATCTGGTACTAGTAGTACATCTGGTGCATTGGGAAGAGTTTCTGTGTAGCTGATATCTGAAGAGGATTCAAGTCAAGGTGGAGATTGTTGGAGTATGCCTTGAATCTGCGTTTCATCGGGACTTGGTCAGAACTTTCCAAATCCCGATCGGATCTGAAGACGCGAGGGTTTTGGCAGTTCTTGATGGGCTTTGGGCCTTCTCTACTAGTCTACTTAGGTTTTCCTGATTACCTATAAATAAGGGACTTGCCCCTTAGACTTGAGTGAGCCAAAAAGAAGACTCAGTGAATAGATTTCCTGTTTTCTATTCTCTGAGGTCAGAGAGAGACAAGATGTAGCTACATAGGTTAAGAGTTCTGGAATAGTGAGTCTTATAATCCTATTCTAGGAATAGTGTAGACTGGTAATTCTATTCATCTGAGATTTGATTGATCAACTCTGTAACCTGATCTTCCCATTATAGTGAATTGTTATGTGGCTTGGAGCCCGTGGAGTAGTCCTAACACGTTGTTAGGGAGACCACGTTAAATTCTGGTGTTCTTTAATTTCGTACACTTTACGTGATTCTTTGTCTAAGATTCGCATCTGATTTGTTTATGCGCTTCCGGTGTCATGACACCTCCAATTAAAACAAATTAGAGGGTAATATAAAATCGATTGGAAGATAGAATCGATGGGCAACAACAGCTACATCCGTGGATAATAATTATGTTATCATGAAAACATGTGCCCACTTTTTTCTTTTTAGCAGCAGAATAGTACGTTAGTTGGTCCGCATTTTAGCTTTTTAATAGTAATAATTTTGCAATCATCCCTTTGCTTCAACCTCCCTTTCTCATCTTTTCTTCATCTACAGTATCTTTGGTCCCCATTTTTACCACCTCATTTTATCACCCCTTTCAACTCATTCCTTGAGATCCGTGCTCTATTTTTCTTCAATTTCAACTCAATTAATATGTCTAATTTAGTAGTATTAATTTTATATGATAAGTTAACTTTTCAAGACAATAGAATTAATGTTCTTAAAGAATATAGGATGATTTCAGTTATATATCAATAATAGCAAATAATATATATTGAGAATTCAATACTCCCTCCGTTTCTTTTTATTTGATTGTTTAGAGCTTTTTCCTTGTTTCAAAATATTTGATTGTTTGTAATTTCAATGCAACTTTTTACAATTTCAATGCACCTTTTTACAACTCCAATGCACCTTTTTACAATTTCAATGCACCTTTTTACAATCTCAATGTAATTTTTCACAATTTCTTAATAAAGTACTTTTTCCCCAAACAATCAAATAAAAAGAAACGGAGGGAGTATTATATTGATTAATTAAGATCTTTAGGGTCTATTAATAAAGTCATTGATTTATATTTTATAATCAGTCGTTGGTTGAAAACAGGGTTTGCCCAAAATCGGAGCAATAAGTATACCAAAATTTATTATATCACTTTGGGTTACGGCATATCCTCTCTTACATGTAAGAGATAATTATCAAAATGATTTTCGATAGTGCCATCAAGTTTCACTTTATTCGTCAATAGTGTCATGTTACCAATTTAGTCCCTGTAAATTACACTTTAATTTCCACATTAGCCTTTTTGTTAAATCTTGACATGATAATATTAACTGGGACATTAGTTGGGGACCAAAGTACAATTTTCGTGCCACTTACGTAGTTACGTAGACTAATTTACCACCATGACACTATTAAAAATTAAAGTGCCACTATTATCAAAGACCATTTTAACAACTATCTTCACATATAACATGAACCGATTCGTTTGGACCATAACATTATTGCAAATCATCCTAATTCACTCCACAACTAACATTCCTGTCCTGAATTAGGGTGAATTGACTTTTTTCCAGCTATGAAACAAAATTGAAGAATTGATTGGATGAGCATTATTTAAATTGAAGGTAAAAAGCATTCTCTTGCAGCTATGAATGAGGCAGTAGTAGATGTAGACTGAAGCCTACACACCTTGAGTTTCTCACAGACAGACATAGTACTATATTAGCAGATGTTGTAAGAGAAAATAAACAAAAGATTATTACAGCTGACTGCAGCTGAATCAGTTGCTGCTCTCCAACTACAATCTCCTCATTATTTAATAATCATTACACCATCATCACTCAATCATGCCATCAACATTCGACACGTGTCGTTATGTTCCCATCTCTCTTTTTCTTATTTTGACACCTTATTTGAGAGGATTTTATCTTTTTTTGAAAAATTATGAGTACACATTTTGATGTATATGAGCATGCATGTCTTGAAGATATGCAATCGAGATTTGGATTTTGTACCACTATTATTTATGATTATGACTTGACGACATAGGGTATTTAATAAGAAAAAATTGTGATCATAAATAAATTGTTGGAGTAATGGGTGAGTAGCGTCTTCGACATAGCTTAACTGGTAAGAATTTAGAGTGGAAAGTACCATCAACCTTACCTCTTCATATAATCGGGGTTCGATTTCTATAAGGAACAACCTTGTGTTGATGAAATGGTTAACAAGCAAGAGTTAGTTCCCTAGTCAGACGGGCCACATTTAGTGATTTACCATCTCTGTATACTCCAAGGCAGGGTACATAAGGGCTGTTAATGTGATGGTTTCACACTTTTAATATTGAGCGAGGGGCCATAAGTCCCAATCCGCCCACCTACTATTGACACGTAATTAAATTAAGTTTAGGTTTAGGTTTTGTTTATAAATATATGTCATCTCTATTGAATTTAATTAAACAACTATCTTCTTTATATATTATCACAAATATAACATCATTATGATATAAATTAACAATTTATAATTATCATTCAAACAAGAATAAATTGATTATAGATGGATTAAGTTCACAATCATGTCAGTATACGGACAAAGTATTAAATTCTCAATGCTTTCCTGCACGCATAGCTTAGTCCACTCGCAAAATTTACACGAGGCCTCGATTGGAGCTTCTCATGATACCATATTAAAAATATATAATATTATACTAAAATGATTTTTTTTATTGATATTGTTGTCCTGAAATACTATCGAAATAGTCTATATTACTATATAAACTAATATAATTGTGATTCAATATTACGAAAAATCGGACTTATGAACTACTCGTCCATCGCTCTAACACGAATATTATTTGAATGTGTGAAATAATATCCTTACAAAATTAAAGAAGGGTCGGATCGATAAAATAGGGACACAACATGAAGCGACGTGTCATAGAAAAAATCCAAGCACATGCATCCATATAGTAAATAATAGTCCACAAAATCCATCCATGCATGCATGTGTTGTCAAACAAATCATGGATTATTTATTCATCTGATAAAATATATACACATTCTGAAAAATGACGAAAAAAACCATACAATCATTTTGCACTCGATTACAATATCATTGACCCCTCCCTGACTCTCTGTCCTCATTGTCGAGCATACATATTATCAAATTCTTGTTTTATCAATTTTAAAAACAAATTGGGTTTTTGTTTAGTAGTAGTATGTGTATGTATTTGCAGCCTTTTGTTATGAGCCCTTAGGGGGAGGGGGGGAGGGAGGGGGGGGGGCTCACTAGGTGTGGGGCAACTTTTGTATAAATGTATAATGTAATGAATGAATGTTTAAGAGGAAATTGCCGAAATGGTCCCCGAAAGTGGCACCAGATTGCACTTTGGCCCCCAATAGTGGCACCGGTGCAGATTAGTCCCCGAAAGTGGCCAGAAAGTTGCAGTTTGGTCCCCAAATTAACTTTTCCGTTATAATTTAACGTTGACACGCGGTTTTGGGGTTAAAATGGGGCAAAAACATAATTTTAAATACTTGAACTTACCTTAAGTTACTTTAACTTAGTTTTGGTGCCAAATTGCAATTTCCAACTCTTTTCCCTCCAAAAATAACTTTATTCCTCAATTTTTCCCTCCTAAATGAAATGTCTATATGAAGACCCAAAACCACAATTTTTTCCTCCATTTTTCCCTCCTCAAAAAATTGTGGTTTTGGGTCTTCATATAGACATTTCATTTAGGAGGGAAAAATTGAGGAATAAAGTTATTTTTGGAGGGAAAAGAGTTGGAAATTGCAATTTGGCACCAAAACTAAGTTAAAGTAACTTAAGGTAAGTTCAAGTATTTAAAATTATGTTTTTGCCCCATTTTAACCCCAAAACCGCGTGTCAACGTTAAATTATAACGGAAAAGTTAATTTGGGGACCAAACTGCAACTTTCTGGCCACTTTCGGGGACTAATCTGCACCGGTGCCACTATTGGGGACCAAAGTGCAATCTGGTGCCACTTTCGGGGACCATTTCGGCAATTTCCTCAATGTTTAACAACGTCTGAGAATGAAGGCACTGCTCTGATTGAGACCATACTTTATTGCTACTTTTAATATTTTGTGGTGTGTGACGCTTTCGATAATATACTAAAAAAATATTTGATCAATCGAACATATATGATTATGCGTTCGTAGGGACAAAACTGGAAGAATTTAAGAAATTGCCTTGGAAATAAGATTCACCATACGTACTCGTGTATATGTAGATTACATTGTCATTATATATTTAATATACGATGGAGTTACAAATAATAAAATTAATAGTTTGTTATTTCATTTTTTTCATAGAATAATAATATAAACGCCTATGCCAGATTGATATCGGCACAAAGTTTGTGACAAAAATGTGTTATATACATAAATTTTTTACATACCATTTATGTTAAGAATCAATTGTTTTTACTATTAAACCAATTGATGTATTTAATATTTATAACATAGGTTCTTTTATATATATACCTCACAAAGTCCATATATTGATCGTGTGTATGAGCCTAAAACAAATTAAATTAGTAATAGGAGCTAGGAGTAATTTGTATTTATATACATTGTTTCATATATTTAACATATTCAGTATATCTAAAATATTTTTTTTAATAATAATTTTATTTCAAGAAAAAATAAGTATATAATTATTTTTTATATTGATTTATAGTACTCCTATTAAATTTTGTATTGGTTGATTGTGACCATACTTTTGTATTCACTTGTTGAGAGCAGTGTCCAAGGGCAGTAATGTCCCTGTCTGCCCAGCATTCAACACGGGCTACTACTGCCTCTGTGGCTCTATCTATCTCCTTTATTCTTTCTCTATTTCTATTCTTTTTTTTTTTTAACCTTTTCTTTACCAATCAATACTATTTTTTGTCAAGAAAAAAATTAGACAAATTTACGCATGCATTTATTATTATCAACCCAATAATTTCAAGAAAACAAAAACGAATAAATTTTTTACATATATGATGAATGCCAAGTTTAATTAAGATTATTCCCTCCCTCCATCCCCACGACTATGTTCTACTTCGCTCTTTCTTCATTTCTAATAACTTGTCTCGTATGACTGTTTAATTATACACACTTTTGAAGCAATGAAACAATTTAACTAATTCCGGAAGCACCTCTCGTCAATTTTTGAAAATTTAAAACTCGAAATTATTATGAGATTATGAGATGAGATAGAAGGATTATTAAATCTATGATAATTGTTACTATTTGTTAGTGTAAGCATTTAAAATTAGACTATAGGATAGGTAGCTTTAATGGTACTACACTTGTAAAAGATGATTTCTCTTTTTATCTTGTAGTACCATCTTTTTCCCTTTAGCTTTTCTTCTCTTTGCATTATTCATATATCATTCATGTGTTTGAATAAATATGATATGTATAAAGTTGGTCACCTCCTTATGCATTCTTTTTCAAGCAACAAAAAATGAAGTTAGCTTTACCGACAACACATTATCAAAATAAATGTTTCTTAAATTGATGATAAATAATTTTCTTCAAAAGTGGTAGCATACAAATTGGTTTCCCCTTTCATAAATGGGCTTTTTTTTTGTATATTAATGGGCTTAGCGAGAGTTACGAACTTATCAATTGATGAGTGAGACACGAGAAGATGCAACCATTGAAAGAACAGCTTAGGCAAACCGAAATTAATCAATTTTATGCCATTAAGATAATGATCCGTTAAGGAGCAGGTCCGAGTAGGGTTTTGGCCCAAACCGGTACAGACAGTTAATCAAACCAGTTCAGACAGTTAATCAAATCAGTTGACTCGCAAATCGGTTCCCTAATAATCCGGTTTAAATGTTCAATTCGTAACTGGTTCGAAATAAAATCGTGTACAATAGGTTCGTTAATCGAATCGTATAAAGTCGTAAAAAATCGGTTTGAAATAACAATCACTCTCTCGGATCGCCAATTGTTTGAATCCTAATCCGTTTTTCACTAGCGAATTGGATATTTAGGCTATGTTTGTATATTTTTAAAATAAAAATGAATATTATAAACGGTTTTAACGAATGACTAACGAGCGGGCGAACGATTAACCAACGATTTGCAACAAATTACGAACGAATCATTATCGGTTCGAATTAAAACTATATTTAAATAAAATTAATTTTATAAACGGTTTTAACGAGCGAGTGATAAAACGATTTACTAATTGTAGAAACAAATCGTAACCGGTTCGAAATTCAAACCGAACGAGCAAACGAGCTGATTTTAACAAACCAATTTGCGAGTGGACCGGATTCGCTAACAGTCCTCCAACCTTCAACACCACCAACTACGAGTCTTCATCTCGCCATTTATCTTCTTCAAGCCACCAACATTTATCCCTCCCATTTCTCTTCTTCAACTACCAAAGGCCAACAAAAGGGTGTCCATTCCAAGCAAAAGGCAAGGGGAAGAGGCTGATAGGGGCAACTTCGAAAAGGGATGGGGTGGGTGGTGGTGGTTTGTATTGAAGAAGAAAGGTGATGGTTGCGTTAATTGAAAGCCTTGGGCCATACCCCTTATCCATATTCAACATCAAACATGTACAAGGCCCGTAATCTGGTAACAGGCCTTATTGGTCCTTTTAGTTTTATTGTGAAGGTCTCAGGACACACACCTTTAATGTTGTGTGACAATGTGGACGATCTATATTAGTTAGTGTTGACCATTTTGCCTCTCCAACTTTGTTTACAAAAGTCAAATTTAGTGGCCATGATAGAGGAAGATTCAAGTGGGAGATTCTTACAATATGTGTGAATTGTGATCGAAATGGTCATTTAAAAACATGTGTGATCGAATGGCATAGCCAGACTTAAGTGTAACAAAGTAGTGCAAATATCCTACATAAAATTATGTTTTTTATGATTGGTGAAAAAAAAGTAAAAATTGATAAAAAGAGGTAAGAAAGAGGGTCATTCTACTAAATAAGAAGAAAGAAATGATAAAAAATGATAAAGCCCACACTTATTTACAAACAAACCACAAGTGATAAATGTAGTACGATGGGCGATCAATGGTTAAATGACCGTCTAGTCACTTATCTAGAACGAGATGTGCTTAGCATTATTAGTGATAATATTACTTTAGCGCATTTTCAAAAATTCGATGAAAGATTTTCTTTGTAAGCGTGGGGAACGTCCAACGGGGAACGTTCTGAAACATGTATGATCAAACGTGTCATTAACTGTATTTAAAATTATATATGACACAAAAAATGCTTTGAAGATAGAGTAAAAGTCTAGTCACATGTGCATGGTATGTATACTCAGCTACCCAAACAATCATAAGAATTAGTCCAAGTAGTTATACCTAACATCATCATCTCTTTTTATGATGTAAATAAATAACTTTTACAGAGTGAATGCATTGATACCTTCCAACAAAATCATGATGTAGCATTTCTAGAAGATCACCCCACTTGATAAAAAGTTTACCACCCAACAACCTATGCTATGATCACTATATTGTCTATAATCCAAAAATGAATATTTTTCGGAACGGATGAGATCATTTACCTCCTTTTAATCATATATTTACTCGATTCTTTAAATAATGTAGATTGTACCTTGTGTGAGACTCATGACTACGTAGGATATAATTAGTCGAAGAAAGATGATTGATAATGAGACATTGAAACCGAATAAAGGATCTCATTCGATTTTTGAGAGCAATTGAGTGAAAGTAGCTACTTCTATGTGACTTGAAATCAAAGCAAAGGTCAGACACCCCCACCCACCCACCCCTCTCCCCCTCTCTCTATTTAACATCAAAACAGAAAAACAAAGTTTAGAGGAAAAAGAGAAAGGGCACACAATGTTGCAAATGAGGGCATTCTTGATCACTTTCCTTAGTGTTTTGCTGCTCATTTCAAGCTCTTCAAAAGTGATATATTCATCTGATCCGAGGGCCACTGTCGTTCGCCCGGCCCTCAAAAATCTGTATCAGCACCAAAAAGTGCATCAGAAGTGGCAGAGACAGAACCACGGAAGTTTCAGGGGACCTCGCAAACATCTTATCAACCCCACTATTGATCATCGTTTCCAGGTTCCCCAAATGGCTACCTAACTTACTGCAGAACTTATAGGTAATATGGTGAGACAAACAGATACTAGTTGATATAGCTTTATATTTGTAATTTGAATGATCATATCTTTTGATAAATTTGTGAACCAATGAGCCACAATCATTGGAAATTCAACTGCCAAAATAGCTATATATACTAGTGTTGCATATGATATTCTCAATCAATATATAAAATGATCTTTAAACTAGAATCCTTCTATTTCATCTCAATCAAATCTTCACATATTCCATCTACCTAAGCAATTCCAGTTAAACCTTGTTCTCTATGCAATTTAACACGTAGGCGATAAAGAGATAAAGTTCGACTGAATTGCTGCAACGACTCATATACTCGTAAGTCACTGATGGTCTTGTGATAATCGATAACTGTTTAACCGTTTCTACAAGCTGGCTCCAACAGAATCAATTTAAGCTTGCACCTGTTTCAAAAGATACCTATAGGACTTTGTGATGTTTCATTCTTCAAAGTAACAGGCTTCACTCAAAACCCATGGCGCCAGTGCAGAATATTTAACCACCAAGCTCCATAAGCTAACAAGACAAATTTAGAATAGTTAGTCAACTGGTCATATCTTCTTAGGGGAAGATCCGTTACTTCCGCTGTCCAGATCTCGCGTTGAGGCATCATTTCCTGCCTTGATACTTGTCTTTGAACTTGATGCACCAGAGGAATGTTTGTTATCAAGAGAATTGTTTTGTTTAGTTGGTGGTGGATCTTGTTTGCTCTTTTCTAACTTGCTTTTATCTTCAAGGTTGCTGCTTTGTTTTTTAGATTCCACAACTATATCTTTTATTGTTTCTTCCAACTTCTCCAATCTTGCTTTAACCTCCACAAGGTCTGTATTGGCTGCTTCTGCTTCTTCGGCAGATTTCAATTCAATCTCCTTCAATTGTGCTTCTTCAGCTCTTTTTTTCAGCTCCAATTCCTGTTGGTCGCAGTCATACCTCAGTTACTAATACATGAATATTGACCTCTGGGAAGAGGTGTAAATCTTGTCAATATACATGCTTCATTGCATATCTAATCACAGGGAATCAATCGCATAGCATCACAAACAGAAATTAAAAAATGACAAAAAGAACATGATATAGATGGAATAAATGTAACTAAGCACCAGCCAAAAGTTTACTCCAACTCTTGTACGTAAAGTGCTGCTTAAGGCACAAAATTTGTAGCAAGAAGGATCAGGAGACTCAACTCAACGAAGATATCAAAGTAAAAATGAACTTTTACCTATTCGAACACAAAAAGTATTAGATCTGTGAATGCTGTTTATTGAACTAAGTGGATACAGAAAACGTGTATGCACTAACATGACTAAATTCATGACGTGATACCAAATATCCAGAACATAAGCCATTTTAAAAAAAATGCTTATTTCATCTGGAATAGTTCATCAATTGAAGTTACCAATGAAATAACACCTCAGCGAAGGAGAGATAAGACAAACATATAGCATAAATTGAGTCCACCATCCAGGAGTAATTTAAGAGAATTCAATATACAATTCTGTTACCGCATCCATTCTTCTCATTTCAGTGCGAGCATATTGAGCCACCAAATAAACAGCTGTTACAACATTTAAAAAGACTCATTCAGCAGGTCACAAATATAAAGATCTCTTAGAGAGAAAAATAACAAGCTGAAGTCAAGTACCCAACGAAGGCAAGCAGACAAAGAAGAGCTGGACCAGATGGAAATCGAGCCTGCCCAAGAGCAACATAAGGATGGAAAGTTACTAATACAAATTCGCAAAAATAGACTTATGAGTAACTATATATCATTTCTTTGGTTTGTATTATTATCATCAATCATGTCCACTCTATCTGCCGATAAGGCTCAACAATCATCTTAAACTTCAAACAAGGTGAGCAAAAAAATGCACTGCATGATAGTGTACACAGTTTTTAATATGTGATAGCAATGAGCATACGGGGCCAACTTTAAAACTACAGCAATTTGTTAAAGTAGACATAACAAACAATTTCCTTCATAATAAAAAAAGATGATTATATAAACAAAACTTAGACACTAGTATAAGTGAAAAACTGTTCGATAGAATGCCTCAACCAAGAACTAGCTCAGCTAAACCAAACACGATCAACATAACTTGCCCAGTTTTCGTCTGTTTTAGGAGGATCAGAAAAGACAATTTTATCAAAGTGGGTAAGAAACAAAAAATTGTCTCTTAATGAAAAACAAAACTTTCTCTTAAATATAAGTGACCACATGTTCGATAAAATGCCTCAACGAAAAAGCAAGATTAACAAACAAAATCTGGAGCACCATAACTCACCCAAATTTCTTCTTCTTAGGAGGATCAGAAAATAGAATCTTGGCAGCCTTCATGAAATCAAGATTTTGAACCTCCTTGTATGCATCGTATTTACTCAAAGAATTCGACCCATCACCAACTTTGTCAACATGAGCAATCTCCTTACTGGGTTTGTTGCAGAATGGTTTCCTTTGGATGAATAAAAATGAATGCTTGAATTTCAGAGAGGAGATGGCTCTCAACAATCCTCTCATTTTTCTCATACCATTTCGTGATGATGACTGTAAGACTTGAGCTTCAGTATGTACTAGACTAGGGTCGTGTCCGAATAACTTCACTTCCGTCGATCTATATTGATTAATTAAAATGTTTGATTAATTGATTCGGAAAGTAATATCGTGTATTTACCGACCTTCTTTCCTTATTTATCGTGAAATTATTTTAATTATATTATGACATGTTAATATTGAATAATACTCGTAGCTAAATTACAGATTAAATTATTCAATTACCAGTGAGTGAACACAATCTGTGACATTGGCCTACTGGTTATCGACTTAGCCGTCACAATTTAGAAGTCCTAAATTCGAAACAGTATGATATTGTTTGATAAAAAAATAAAGTTAACGGACACAATGACATAAATAAAGTTAAGAAATGTGTAAAAAGTTGAAAAAAAGTTATATTTCTTCTATTTTTTTATTTGTCTTTCTAGCCTTAATTTTTTTATTTCTAAATACATGTCTTTCTAACATAATTAATTATAAATTTACATTTTCTATGTATTTTTTATTATTTGATCTTACGGAAGTTATCAACTAACAAATTATATCATTTCAATTGATTGTCATTTTATATTTTTCAATATGATTTCAGCTTTTGACTACTTTTTATATTTCTTAATATATGTGTAAATAGCTAGAAAGACAAATATAAAAAAACGTAGAGAGTATATGTTCAAAAATATTGAATAAACATAAACATTATATATATAAGTATGAACTAATTAAAAAAAACTAAAATATATTGAATCAATGCTATGTAAAAGCTTGAAAAAAAATGTTAACAAATGATTAAAATTTTATGTCAAATATTTATCATTTAATATTATTTGTAAAATATGTAAAAGTTAGATCTAAAAATTGAATAGACAATTGTAATGATCTAATTCGTTAAAAGTGTGAGTTATGTGTTATATATATGTACATTGCCAAAAACTTATGAAGTAATTACATTAAATGAACATATATGAAGTAATTATTCATGCGAATTAGTGAATTTCCTTTAGTTTCTATGTTTCTAAAAAAATTGAAAACTTAAACTTATTTCTACAAAAAAGATGATTTTGAAATTATAGAAACATTTCGATTCCATAATTTACAAAATGAAAACTTTTCGGATGTTTCGTAGAAAACACCTACGAATCTCAATCTATGTTTTTGTTATAATATAAGCATAGTTGTTTGTTCCTATGCACTTAATGTGATGCGGTGAAAGTCGAGGAGTTTTTGATGCAAAAGCTGGCTCACCCGAAGGGAAGGTGCAAATGTCTGATTTCAACAATTGACTAGTGCTTTTCATGCAGAAACGGTGCTCCGAGTCAAACTCATTGCTTTGCCATGATGTACTCTAGATTTTGGCAATCGGAGAGCGTTTAGAGGGTCAAAATCGCACTTTTATATGTTTTCGGGTGTTTTCGTAATTTTTAATAATTTCAGCCCGTTCTGTTTTGGGCTTCTTTTCTAGCAAGTTAGGTTTTTACTATTTAAGTACCTTCAGACGTTTTGGTTAGACAGTTATTGATATTTTATAAAAAAAATCGAGATTTTCTCAATATCTATCATCTTTCGTATTCTCTGAATTAACGAATTTTGATAAAAAATTCATCTTATCACGTACGCTGCATCATAATGACATTCCACTATAACGATATTTGACTTATTTGTCCTAGTATATAATACATTTTATTTCAATATATAATTGAACCCATCTTCGTGGTATCAGAGCATAGAAGATAATGAACTCTTCATATTTTTGTTATATTTTTTTCTATAGCAACAAACAATCAAGTTACCGTTCCTGATGTTGGGGAATCTACTCAACTATTAGTTGTGGTGTCTCTTGGTGGCGTTTGTTAGACAATACGACAATCTTAAAGGGGGTGAATAAGGTTTTACTCAAGGATCAAAATTTCGTTTCGAAACATAGTTTTGGATATATAGCAAAAATATGGAAACATTTTGGAAATCGTAAGAAACGTTGCGGAACGCTGTAAAATTACAGAAACATGTGAACAAATTTTTAATACTATTAGTCTATATCACATGAATTTATTTATGGAATTGAACGTCTTTAATCCAAATATGAAAGTACATTCGAAATTTTCAAAGATAAAACATAATTTTCTTTTAAAAACTTCAAATAGTCGTCGTTCTCTTTGTTCACTAATTTTGACCAATGTTAACTCATAATTTTAAAGTTTCATTTTTAGTAAAATTCATTTGATAAGGCTTATCAATTGAATTTAAATAAATTAGTTATCAAAACTTTAAGCGCAAAACACAAAAAATGTCGAAACATGGAATGATTTTCACGAAAGCATCATCTTTCGAAATTCACTTGTATTTCGTTGCGGTAACTTGAAAAAAGGAAAAATTTCGGCTGTTTCGATAATTTCGTATCGAAATTTTGAACCATGGTTTTACTATTATAATTACCTCTTTTTCAATTAAGCAAGTAATAGTTGATATAAAAGCGTATAATGCGGAATAAGATTGAATATACTAGTTTAAGCTTACTGAGGCAATCAAATAAACACTTTAATCAGCTAACTGAGGCAATCAAATAAACATTTTAATCAGCTAACTTAATAAATGAAATGATGGTCAGCTAAACAAATAACAAACAACCAAAATAAAGAGATAAGAGAAGAAGATGCAAACAACGATTTTAGCCAGCTTCGGTTTCTCTACGTGCTCGACCCTCGGCTTTCCAACTTCGAGACTTGTAAACGACTAACTTTGAACTCTGAAGAGTGTTTGATACAAGCAATCAACTGCAATACGAAGTTACCACCCAATGATCAACACACCACTAGGATTTCACTACCAATCTACCTAGGACTAGTAACTCAAACCTAAGTCTACGATTTCAAATTCTAGATGAAACTAGAACCAAATTTTCAGTAATTAGGATTTCAATTGAATGAAAGGAAGGGTTTCACTCTTGTACAATAATATCCTTTAACGGATGAATATAGAGTGCTACACGATTGGGTCAATGAAACAATCTTCACAATCTATGTAGTAATTGTAAGAGTGATTGAGAAGGCTTTTTGCAAGGATCAATTTTTGTTTTGGGGTTTTTCAAAGTGTACAAAAAGTGGTGTTCAATTTGGGTGTGTTCGCCTTTTAGTTGCCTCAAAAGTGCAGAAAAAACACACCATTGTGACCCCCATCATGAGCTACCACTCACGATGACGATCACAATGACCTCCAACGGTCCAAATAGTACACCGACATAGGTCACGATGACATGTCACGACCACTATGAATTCAGAAGTTCAAAAACCTCGGTCGTGGTCCAAACTCACGATGGAGATGCATGGATCACGACCAAAAGAAGCCAATATGATTGCTTCGGTCGTGATATGTCGTCATGAGCCAGAGGTCACGACACTCGAAGTGTTAGGTTTATTCATGATTTACCTCGTTGATTCAAACTTGATTCAAACTTTTATAACACAAAGTTATAGATGTATGATTCATGAATGATTCAACACGTAAGCCATTAATAAACAACCACACTCGAACAAAGTCAATAAAGTAAAAACACTTTTAAAACAATTGACCTGTTTAAAAAGTCTTTAATAACAATTACAAGCATAACATAGAGAGTTAAGAAGTTCCTTACATAAAGTCTATAAACCAAAAGAAACATATAAAGCAAGTTTTGTGTCTTGACTTGAAACACGTGCCAAATAGTCAACAAGGTGCAGTATAGAAGTCACTTAGCGCTTAAATACAATTTTTTATTATAAAAAACAAAGAGTGATGACATTTAATCAACAACGTTATCAAGCTTAGACCCTCTAATTATACCTTCATGTATAACATGGCGCAGGCAAGACAAACTTCTATGTGGAGCTCTGGCAGCACTCTTATATCCTCCTCAATTTCACTTATATTTCGGTGTTCCTCTTCTCAAGAGGCATGGCAGGTACTTGTCAAAACTTGTGCCAATCCCTCAAAGGGCATATCAAACAGATCAAGGGACGTCTTCGAGATATAATCAAGGGTTCTCGAACAATGACTGAATTCATGTGTGAAATTAAAATATGTGTTGATTAATTAGCAAATCTAAGGAGGATGATGAAATTGTTGAATGTAGCCTTGATCAACTCAATGACTCAGACTATAACATGGTTGTTAATGGTGTTCAAAGTCGCGAATCTATCATCTCATTTGATGGATTAAATGAGAAACTTGTAAATCGAGAGGCCTACATTTTGTATCAGCATAAGGCCCAATCTAGTATTTCATATCCTCCTTCAGTTAACCAGGGGCGAAACAAGGATGAAAAATACGGGGGGGCCAAGTTAACTTTTTTTTGGTTTAACTAGATAACAGAATAGAATATAAAAATTATGAAATTTATGTTAAAGGTACTCTTCGATCTTAAACTCTATTGTAACCATCGATGATACTATCATTAAAAATATTTTTTAGTTATTTTTTTTTTCAGTATAAATTACCAAAGATTCTAAAAAATATATTTATCATCCATTTTATTTCATATATGTGTCTTGACATGGTTCACCTGTTCAATAAACAAATTTCTATTGTTAAGCTTTGTAATATTACTCCATTAATATGAAACTATTTTATCATTAAAATATTAAAAACTAAAATTAAAACATTACATGCTACTAATTATCAATTTAAATTATCAATAATATACTAAAATAAAAGTTAGCTTAATGTATTTTGTCGTTATATACTTTATGAAACTATACTATATTATAAGCTTTTTTCATATAGGCACCTGAACTAAGGAAATCATTTCAAATAAGCACCTGTATTCTCCAACATTTCAAATAAGCACCTGAACGCGATTTTTGGCACCTGAACTTTTGTTTTTCACATTTTCTGAATTTCTCAGATTTTTACATTAAAAAAATCCTTAACACAGGGACAAGTTAGTCTTATTGAAAATATGAGTTTTTGAAGGAAAAATTAAAGAAAAGTTCAGGTGCCATTTCGGAAAAAAATATTTTAGCGCCAAAGTTAAAGAAAAAGTTCAGGTGCCATACGAAATATCTTTCCTTTTTATTTATAACTACCATTTTTAGCAAACTAAGAACAATATAGATTCGATATTCGCCACTATATTCGATTAATTATTTTATTAGGTCGATATTTGATATTCGGTTCAATACTCGCATTTGAAATTTAACATTCGTATTGGAAACTCACGCTTTTGTTCATATAGAAAACTAAAATAAAAGACCACCCTTCCCCCCCCCCCCCCTCATACCTGCTTCATCGTGAAAATCAAACCAAACAAAGTTGACAAAATCTAACAAAAAATCATGAGATTTGTTCAAAACACAAAGTCAACCTCCTTCAATTTGCAAACTCGTAGACTTATCATCATTAAATGAAAATCAAACTCATAAAAGCTCCAAAAAAAGAAACTTTACTTTGTTCATCAAATGAAGCTACTATATACACATAACTGCGAAAACCCAGGGTGGGCCATGGTCCCCCCCTTTTGGGTCCGCCCCTACAGTTAACTATGTTCAAAAGAAAAATCATAAGAAACCTTATGGTGATCAATCTTCTCAAAATTATGGATCTTTTGTTGCACCATTTACTCAAGATCATTCTTAGTCACTAAAACGATACTATGAAAAATGCTAATGGTGTATGCAATATGGACACTTTGTGTCTCAATCATATGCGGACCCAACACTCAATTTCTGGTGGTGCAAAATTTTTTCTAAGAAAACATTGCACAAAAAATTCGAAAACGATGCCATTTTTTTCTTCTCTTTTCGTTAAAACAAAGGCCAAAATAACTTGATTTTAAAATTAATATGTTCTTTTTTTAGTTAACCTAAATAAGCTTATCCGTTACTCCACATGATAGAAGAAATTCATGCATATTCATGATACACGAAGTTCAAGTTTTAGATTATCCAAGCATTATATTACTTCCTCCTTCCCGTTTTCTTATTCTCATTTCTATTTTTGGAGTCAAATTTTTAAAATTTTGACTATGAATTTGTAATAACCGATAAAAAAAATAAAATAGTCATGTTAGATCTTGTTAGATTCATTTCATTGTATATTTTGGAATGTCAAGTTTTAATCATTTTTATATGTCGAATTAGAAATTTTTACTTTTTAAGTTGTATTTTAGACCGCGAATAGATATTAGAAAATAGAAAGGAGGGAATACTTAATTCTAATAATAATTACAAAATATCAAAATAATTAAAGATCATTAACAATTAAAAATTAAAAAATGACTTTCAATCTTTCAAAAAAGAATAGAATGATAATTATTTGGCAAAGTTCGAAATATAAAAAAGAGGGAGGAATGCCGGAGCTGAAGGGGTACAATTGAAGCTGATAACATAAATTTTGTGAGAGGGAAAGTGGAAAACTAAAAGGAACATACGCTAGCAAATTTTAACCACTAGAGAGATTCGAAACTTGGTCAATAAAAACGTAGCAAAATAACTATACCAATTGCGCTAGACCTATACCTTGTTCATTTACACACCATCAATTATCTTTATCCATTACCACATACTTCTGGGTGGCTGCTTGATTCTGGAGCTTCACACTATGTCACAAATGACTTAGCAAATTTATTTTTTCATGCACCTTATGAACTTATGGAGAGAGTAATGAATTGATTATTGGAGATAGCTCTGGTCTTTCCATTTCCTACTCTGGTTCATTTTCTTTACTTATTAATTAAACTACTTTGTATTTCAATGAAATATTTCATGTTTTTTTCGCCTCACGCAATATTATCTCTTTGTCTCAGTTATGTCGTGATAATAACCTTTCGATTATCTTCTTATCTGATTCCTTTATTGTGAAGGACACCAAGTTGGGGAAAACAATCATCAAAGGCCAGAGTATATATGGAATTTATGAATAACCGTCGTGTCAGTCTCCATTCCTTCCAACTGTTAACACGACTTCTTTAACAACTCTTGATTGGCATCATCAATTTGAACATCTATTCGCATCTGTTTTTCAACAAACTTAGTAGTTTGTTTGATTTGTTTAAGACAAAGTTTCTTGAGTAAGTTAATTTTTAAATACAGTGATTGTATATAATAGGTCTGGAATGTGAGTGATTGAATTGATGTTTTTTTTTGAAAGGCAAGACATTTTCTATGCAATTAACCCTTTTAGTTAAAGGATAAACTAGAGGCAAAGTATTAGTTAAACTCCTACAAAAACATTATTGTGGTATGTATTATTCCCTTCATTTCAAATTATTTCACGTTTCGAGAGTTTGTGCCAAATTTTTACCACAAATAACTCTTTCTTTATTATTCGAAAAATATAAAGTTGATATTATTAGATTTTTTTTAAAAAAATTATTTTCATAGTTTTTTTTAACCTATACTTATATCTAAGGCCTAAAAAGGCCACATGACATTTTGTCACTTTTTTATTTATACATTTATTTTACTTGTTAGCTACTCCCTCCGTCCCTAAAAGATTGTCACATTTTGACTTTTGGGGGTCAAACATCACAAAATTTGATCATAAATTCTCATTAAAAGATAAGAAATAATATAGTCTTGTGGGATCTTGTTAGATTCGTCTCAATATATATTTTTGAAATATCAAATTTTTATAACCTTTTCGCATGTAGAATAAAAGATATTTAAGTTTTAATTATTGTTTTGTTGACCATAAGAAGTCAAAATGTGACAATCATTTAGGGACAGAGGGAGTATTATTTAGTTAGTAGTTTACCTTTTTTCATTTACTAATTAATTTTATTTGATAGTTCCATACATAAAATCTGATGAGAAAACTCTGCTTAATTATCGAACATAAGTAAAATTATTTTATCGGTTTTTATATAATGTGTCCTTTATATATTAGCCTCTTAACCTGTGCCCTAAGGACACATTATAAAAAAACCGTTATTTTGTATCTCATTTTTAACTTCTTTTAGATAATATATCAATTAAATTCATCAATTACTTGAATTTGTTGTTGGTTTAATTTAAAATTATTTACGAAATTTACGATACTCATAATATTTTGGATAAACACAAATTAACTAATAAAAAAAAAATTCGCACATACATTGATTGTACATCATAACTTGTAAAATTATGTCTCGAAAAAGCCTAAAATCTACTCGGAAAATCGGAGTATTAATTCGAAATGGAGGGAGTCACATGTACCGTGGATATAGTGGTTTGCTTACGACTCAAAGTTGACTCATTAACAAATTCTCGCATCAGTCGACATGGATCATCGCCGGAACGAGCCAAACCCTTTCGCTGAAGACCCTGAAGTCAACCCTTTTTCGGTATTACATTAAGAAATTCCCAATTTAATATCTTCAACCCAAAAGTATTGTCCAATTTTGACTTTTATAGTTATTTTGAACATTATTAATGTGATCATTTTGATTATGCGTGTCAACTAAAGCTACAGATTTTACCAGTTTTGACTTTTCAAAATCAAACTGGACAATCATTTTGGGATGGAGTAGTCATTTTTCTTTCAATTTTGAACTCTGTAGACCTGATAAGTTTGATTTAAGGCTTTAAACTTTATTAATTTTGACTATTGATAATCTAACTGGACAATCATTTTGGTATACAGGAAGTAGTTATTTTCTGTCCTTCCATATATTTGCGTGTGCTCGAATTAGCGAGCTTACAGTATGCTATTTGTGTTGAATTAGAGTTTTTGTATTGATAAGCTTAATTAGTAATTTCAGAATTGGGGGAAATTTAACGAATTTATGTAGCTTGTGTTTTGGCGTTTGAAGATTGACTTTTAATGCATCTAAACTCGAAAAAAAGGAAATGTTTTGGTTGGGCATTTGTAATTATCATTGTTGATAAGAAATGTAAATGTGTGGGTGCAAATGATGATGAATAATTGCTTTCCGTCCAAACCCCCTCAACCTGCTTAGGAGGGAGAATCCCTCCTATTACAAGAGTAAGAAGGTTGCATACTACCCGACCACCCTCCTCTTACCGTGCTTAGGCGGGAAAGTGTTCACCTGTTGCTTCATATAGATCTATCCTTTGATGATTAGCCCAAATGTTCAAAATGATAGTGTCTATATTCTGTTATCTGTTCCCGAGTAGCACAATTGAGAGATCAAACTTTCAGGTGGGATACAATGGTGATAAATCTGCTGATATATTTTACTACATAATTCCACTTTCAGAGGCAAAAATGAACAGAATACCTAGTTCCTATTGGTACAGTTTATAACTGATTTGTTACTTTTTTTGGCTCTTCATTAATTATAAATTATTACTAAAAAGTTGGAAGTTCAGAAAAAATATGAAGTGTAGAGCCTCAGTTTGGTTATTTAATGAAGTTCGTATTGAATTGAAATCAATTGAGAATGTCCAAAGGTGAAATATGCAACCGATGCACTTCAGGCTTGTTGCAGTTTAAGGCCTGCCCACTTAACATGTGGAGTTCAATTACTACTTTTCCGTCAATACTGATATTCATGAATGGTCTGCAAAGTATTTGAGAGCCCATTTGTTGTTTCTTAATTCTCATTTTCGATTTAAAACTTTTATACAACCTGATTTGTATTCTCACTATTATAGTGATGGCTTAAAGTATTTTGTGTTGGAGTGTACCGATCACTTTAGCCATTGTCATGTTTTGCGCTTCCTTCATCACTATGTTAAACGTGTACTTGTTAACCTTTGAAGATAACTTGATTTGTTTTTCTTTTCCTTCTGTTATTTTCCAAATATTATTGTGACAATAGATATGATCTTTGTCAGTATCGTACTATCATTTTATGCATACCTTACATTAAAAATATTTCCTTTTTATTTTGGCAAATTGCAGAATAGTAGTGCTGCACCTGCGTCCAAATCAAGGATTCCGCAAGTAGTTGCTAATACATTTGGTTTAGGACGGAAACATGATGCAACAGACGATATACCACTGGATAATATGAATGTAATGTGTCTAGTTCATATCTGTACTCATTTTTGTCTCTCTGGGCTCCATAATTTAAGTGTAGTTCTTTTGCTCAGGGTTCCAATAAAAAAGAGAAAGATCTTTCTGTTTGGGAAGATGATTTAAAAAGAAGGGAAAGGGTAAGAATTCAAATTCTTTTCGATCTTAAGTTTACCCATGCTGATTTCGAGGAAGATATATAGTGTGTTCAACACTTAACCTGATGGGTTGTGTTTCTGCACTTACGCTTATCATTGTTGCCCCCTCATTTGTGCAGGATATTAAACGTAGAGAAGAAGCTGTTGCCAGTGGTAATCCGTAGCTGTTCTAGTCTTCTACTAGTTTCCATCTGTCATTCTTTCCTTTCTGCTTCATATTGTGCAACTATAATTCCTCTCTTTTTTGTTTCAACACAGCTGGTGTCCCTACAGATGATAAGAACTGGCCTCCGTTTTTTCCTATTATTCACCATGATATAGCCAATGAGATACCAGTTCATGCTCAAAAATTGCAGTACTTGGCCTTTTCAAGTTGGTTAGGTATGTGTTCTTTTAGTACATTTCATTTGATCTTTTAAAAGAGAGGGTTTCAATAATCTTTCTGGCTCCTGTTACAACATTCTTCTATCTCTGGGCGAATTTTTCACTCCCCTCTGGCATCTATCAAAATCAGGCAATTCATATAACTCGTATCAACTTGAATCTTATGTTTTCTATTTTTTAGCTTGTCGCAGCTGTATTGTCATATGTTGTTAAAGATAGTTAAATCACAATGCTGTTTGTTTTTGTTCTGTTTGGACTTTGTTTTGTGAAAACATGAGAATATCACATATGCTACTTCATTCTTCTAATCAAGTATTATGGTAGATAAATATCAGTACTTTAGTAATGGGAGAAGTATGGTTGTCTTGTTCATTTGCATGCAACTGCTTTGTTAGTTAATGTTTTCTCATGTCCGACTTACTCATTTCATTTTTCCTTTTGCAGGTATTGTTCTCTGTCTTGTTTTCAATGTGATTGCAGTGGTTGTTTGCTGGGTCCAGGGAGGAGGTGGGTACTCCTGAAGTTAGTAATTTTCATATATTACCCATACTAATATTTGAACTGCAGACAACCATGGAGCCTCTGATATCATTCTTCTGTGCAGGTGTCAAGATATTTTTCCTCGCTATTATCTATTGCATGAGTGGGTGCCCCCTTTCATACATCTTATGGTACAGGCCCCTGTATCGAGCAATGAGGTATTGTGCATACCCCTCCCCCCCCCCCCCCCCAACCTATGTATGAGGCCCTTTGTGGTATTAGTATGCAGTGTTTTTACAGTGTTAGCATATCCACAGGAGTGACAGCGCATTGGGATTCAGCTGGTTTTTCCTCTTCTACTTGGTATGCAACTGGTGGCTAGCTACTTGTTACTTTTGAAAGGATGTTATTTACTTTCTAACGCCAATGACACTTGATGATTTTCACCATGCAGCTTCATATTGGTTTCTGCATATTTGCTGCCGTTGCTCCTCCAATCGTGTTTCATGGAAAATCGCTTACGTAAGTTTTAACCAAATTTACATTGTTGGATCTGAAGAAATTTTGCATTGTTATCAATAAACTTCTTCGCCAATTATTCTCTCAGGGGTATCCTTGCTGCAGTTGATGTCTTCTCTGATCATGTCTTGGCTGGGGTAAGTTAAAACTCATGTTTGATTGTAACTCTGATAAGGCCAGCTCCAGAATATCTAAGTTATCTAGAGATGTGTTAATATATTCCCCTTCAGACATGTGTTGCTACTTTCTGTAGTGGTTGTCTGATCAATGAAGCATCTTCTTTATAATTTGGTTAGGTTTTCTATCTGGTTGGTTTCGGGTTCTTCTGCATAGAGTCGCTTGTAAGCTTGTGGGTGATTCAGGTTAGATTCTGTCTTATGTTCAACATTCAAATTTTCAATAGTTATCTTGAGTTCTCTCTGTTCTCCCTGTTTGGTAATTGATTCACCCTCCATTTTCACAGAGAGTCTACATGTATTTCCGAGGCAACAGGTGATTTGTCAAGTTGGGTACAGAATCAACTTGGATGAAAATGAACTATTTTGTTTTACAACGCGAGTACATTCCCCCTTGCCCCTTGGTATATTTTCAGGACTTTGTGATATAACGTGGAGCTGCCATCTTTATATCTCAATTGGACATATATTCGCCATGTTTCGCTAGTGTTTCTTGCTTCATTTCCATTTCCTCGAGAGATATGTTGATATTTCTTTAGAAAGCATAGTTATATATATTGGGAACCATCAAATATTAGTAACATTGTTGACTCTGTTGATACTAATATCATGGGTGAGGTAGCTATATCTTTGCGGTCCCCAAGACTTGCGATGCTTTTCTTCTAAAAAGCGAGATAGATTAACCTTTTAGGAGATTGTTTGTGTTTATGATTTGTCCTTGGGCAATAATGAGGCAGTTGCCTGGGGAACGATGGCGTGACGTGATGTGCCACAAATGAGGGATTGAGGCCTAAGCTTAGCTTGAATGTTGCTAGGCTTGTGCATGACCAACCTTTTTACTCGATAATTCGTTCTTGAAATATACTAAAGTAAAAAGGGCTAATGGCATCAAATATTGTTCAAATTTATTTTATTTACCAATTCCATCGCCAATAAACTATAATCACTATTCATTTCAATCACCTATTAAAAAGGGGCAAGTATGGTTTTGGTTTCAGAGATCGTCGGGTGGATCAAGGGGGGGGGGGGGGGGGGGGGGGAAAGTGTGGTGGTGGTGGAGGAAAGGGTGTCTCTCTTCTCATTGTTGAAGACCGTTTCGTACAAGGTTTTGATGAATCCTAATTGCTTTGTTTGCTATGTGAGTGTTGTTTGGGGACTTGTTGCATACAGGTACTTCAATAAATACAAATAACCTCTTAAATAATCAATTTTGAGAAAAAATTGAACACAACTTTGAGTAAGTATTAGGTAACAAAATTTAATACCGATATGCATATGTGACGGGACTTGTCATGTTTATATAACCAAAATTTTGAACATTCTCAACAAAATAAGAAGAAAAAGAACTTTTTTTTACAAATGCATGTAATTCAAAACTGAATCGAATCTTCTGTTCGAATGGCGTCGAACCTAAAGATGAGGTTTGCGCTTGTTTCAGATTGCATCAAAGGGAACTTAGTACTCTTTTGGAGACCTAGTCTCCCACCATCATCTATCACTAACACACAACTTGACGGTGAAAATAAATTAGATTTGACATTTTTTTCTTGAAGCTTTATCATCGAATGATATGAGTGAGGAAAGTCTCGTATGGGATTTTTCCAAATCAACTTATTTGTGTGTTCAAAATAACATGTTCTTCACTATTACTAAAAATCTATTACAGTGTTAAGAAAAAGCATAAATTAATGTGATGAAATATACAACTATTGGTAACAATCAACACCAAAAGCAAATCTAATGATCTTTTGTTGCATGAGTTTTATTGTAAAATAACGAAATCGAAGTAAAATTTTAGTACAAGCAAAAGAGCTACAATTTTGGGACATTAGACCTCTAATGATAGCAGAGCAAGATTGCAGAAAGTGCATTCATAAGTAACAAAATAAACCTGCTGATACGAATACGAATACAAATACGAACCTCCTATCCCCGTCTGATCCAATGGTTCTTCAAATCGATTGGCTGACAGAGATCATGGCCCTCGCATGCAAGTTTGCGCACAAGTTTCGTGTATGCTCCCCCGCTGATTTTTCTCCCCTTCATTCTTCTCCCAGAAAGACTCTTAGGAAGGGGGAATTCGGACAATGACATAGTGCAGCAGGTCGATTGCCATCCACCTGGGCCGTTTTTGTTACATCGCCTATCAACGCCAGTACAAGAACAAATCGGTGGAGGTACTTCAGAGAGGTCACAATCATCCTCATCATCCCTAACCTCATTATGTTGATCATAGCTTCGGGAGTTGTTTTGATCCAAGTCCTCTGCATAATCAAACCCCGCGCTCTGGCTTGATGAAGTAACAGGTGCAACAGAGCGAATTGGAATGGCAGCGATGGGGATACATGAGTTCATAGCTGCATACGACTGAAATCAATGGCGAGAGACACCCAACTAATCATCCACAAAGTAGTATCTTTTGCCTGGTTACACTTATACCTTCCCTAATTCCTACATATATTAATGAATTCTTTCTATTGAGTGTAACATATCAAACTTTTTGATTATTAGAGATAAACTGAGTTTCGAACCACTAGCCCATTCGATTAAGTCCATCATCTTAATTCTTAACCACATTGTTTTTTCACCCAAAGCACCATATTCATAGGTGATTTCAGCAAATTCTGGAACTGAAATATCAACTCAATGCAAACCGCTGAGATTCACCTTTGTGGCTCCGATTCGTCCCTCCGCTCCCCTCCCCTCCCCAATACAAGAACCTCTCATGTGTCCACATGTCCACGACAACGTAAAGGGGGTGCAATGAGATTTATTACTAATCTTTATCTGGTTCGTCGTTATCATAAAAAATTGCTAACACCAAATGATTATAACAACTAGTATTAATTATTCATTAGAATTCACATTTTTTCCCATCATGGCATCATCTTCAATCAGCATAGCCATTATCACATTACCAAGAACCACAATCACAATCTGCTAAAAATAAATTATTACAAAAAAGTGAGGTACTTACATGCAGCCAGAAAAATCCACTGTTTTGTAGTATTCTTGAAATGATTTTCTTTATTTTCTGAAGAAGTAATATTGGGGGGAAAATCTCAGAAAATCTTTGGTAATAATAAGTTCTCAAGAAACGTAGTAGTCTCTTAATTGCGTAGGGTGATCACTTGGGATAGTATTAGGTTACACATTGAGAATGTGGAATCATACACGATAAAGATGGTATGTTTTGTGATTATAATATTCGTGGTTCATTTGGATCGGGATGAAATTACGGTGAGCTTAAAATTAAAAAGTTAACCTACGCAAGGTCCAAAATATCGGCCTTATTGGGTAGAGGGCCTTCTATCGTGGGCTATCAATGGGTACGCTTAACTAGGCCTCTAAATGAACCTGAAAGTTTGATTCGACTCGGGATATTCGGCTCGAAAAAGCCCGGTTCGTGGCTCGGCTCGAGATATCAAACGTAGAGCCGAACCTTAATTTCCATTATTCATAGAGCCAAGCCGAACGGTTCGAAAAAGCTTGCCCGACTCTGCATGTACAATTATATCATATATTATATATATATTATAGTATAATAATATTTTAATAATGGACATATAATATAAGAATATCTTTTAGGGTAAATTTTGGAAATAATAAAAAGGAGTATATTAATTGAAAAATCAAAGTATAAGAGTAAAAGTATAATTATTTAATAGTATAAAATAAACATAAACCCTAAACCAAATTCATTGTCATTTATACTCTCACTCTTGCACACCCATCAACAAAATTCCATCCCTTCCTAAAATCCAATCCGCACCCCTTCATCTCACTCCCCTCCCCTCCCTATCCCTTTACTTCCTACCTTATGGGTCATCTTCACGATTCAATAGAGTTGTCGGTGCAAGCACCAATAACTTGAAGATTTTTTTTCAATTTTGAAGAATTAAGTTAAGTTATTGATTTTGGGTTCAATTTTGTTTTTCTTTTTCATTTTTGTTTGTGTACTCAACATATCTATTTGTAATGGCAGGGATGATCACTTATGTTTGTCAAGTATTTCCAGTCGATCACCTATGATTTAAAACGTTCCAGTCGATCACCTATGTTTTAAATTGTATTCCACTTGGTCACTCCGTTAAAATTTCCGTCTAACTTCAGTTATGTTGGTCACGTGGTTGTCACATGACAATTAAGGAAGGGTATTTTAGTCGATCATCCCAACCTCACAATTGGCTGAAACTTTCTTGTCCAGAAATTAGAGAATGATTATTCCATTTTTATCCTTAAAATACAGTGGAGTTACATATTGGGTGATCGACTGGAACGTTTTAAAACATAGATGATCGACTGGAACGGTTTAAATCATAGGTGATCGACTGGTAACATTTGACAAACATAGGTGATCATCTTGCCATTAACCCTTTGATTAAACATTTTAATTTTGGATATTGATATTGATTTTTATTTACGGTTTGGATCTGATCTGTTTGACCGTTAAAAAGTGTGGTTCGTTGTTGTTTTACTCGAACAGAACATGTTCGATACTATTCGGCTCGAACCATCAAACTAGAGCTGAATTTCAAATTTTGATGTTCGATGATATCGAACCAAGCCGAGCCATAGGTTCGAACATGCACGAGACAAACTCAAACCTAACCAAGATTCGGTAGGATTCGACTCGTTTACAGCCCTACACTTAACAGACTGAGAGATATTGGGACGTCTGGACTGGGAGAGTCGATGCTTTATTTGGACACTCTTTTATTTTTCGAAGTAAACTAAAGCGAAATGTAATTAATGATGAACAAATAATGATGTAAGATATTGCTGGTTATAACATTTTTAAGGTTAAATGTCATAAGAATAAGATAATGAATGAATGAATGAGACAGTCAGACAGAAGGATGAATGAAATTCGTTAAAACTTTACATTAGTACTACCAACAAAAACTAATCAAACAAGCTGGGATATACTATCACAACGAAGCTAAAAGGCGAAATTATATAGTACTTTTTTGGTCGCGATATACATCTATAGGAGATTCAATTTCATAGCGGCTGATGGAATGCATCTGCTGCTCCTCATCATCAACATCGCAGTGATGAGAAAAAGCGTTAATGTGTTCGCTTGTGGAACCATGAGTCTGGTGTAGATCGTTCCTAATCTCAGCTACTTCAAATTCTTCAATAGAGCGAAAAATAGGATGTAAGTAGGCATCAGCTAAGTAGGACTTGAAATTTGCATCAGTCTCTAGCGGGCGGTCTTCCAAGTCCTTATCCATTGCTTCCTGAAATTAAGATTATATCGATTCATAACTGTAATGTACTAAACTAAACAGAAAAGTTCTTGGTTTAGATATAGCTTACTTCAAGGGGGTATTTTCTGAATGCAGGTTCGAAACGACTCTTGCAGAATTTATTGAAAGTTAGAGTCAATATAGGCAACACAATGAGGAAGGGAGTGGACTGGGACGCCTTTTTTGTGCTCAGTAAGCCCATCAGAAGTAGCTGAGATATCACTAAGCTGGCTATGATTCGACTATGAACGTGTGGCCAAAAGGCACCAGCACTCTCATAACGTTGATGGTAAACGTTAATTATCTGTCGTAGATCATATAATCCGATTATCAAGTGAAAATGACGAACAAATATGGAACTTACATAGGCTAATAATATTGTTTCGTTTAGTTTAAAGAAGGTAAAGAACGATGACTGACCTGATGGCGGTATATGAAATAGGCAAACGCAAAGAAGACCAACATAAATGGCAAAAGGATTGGAGTAACTGATGAATAGACGATTCCAAGGAGAAAGTACAGTTGAAGAGTGGGAAGAGTCTCGGGGAAATCCACACTCTTATAATTCATTGCCCTCTCCCTGTCCCTTTCGGTTTTCACGAGGAACATATTCTTAAGGTGAAAAATGATAAGAGGTTTTAGTCGGAGAATTTCACTAGCCATGCCAGCCCAACCATCGACCATGATGTAAGTGATGAAAAAAGTAGCTTTCATTGGAATCGATACACCAATCGTTCTTGGGATCCTGTAGCAAAAACAGAAATGGTAAAGAACCAAGTGTACGTCGTAATTTAATAGTTTTTTTGCTGAAGACTAGTAGTACTGGTATAATTCTTTTAGAACTAGTGAAGGACTAAATACTATATCAAACTATATGGATATGAAAGCGCGAATAAAATTCAACGAAAGAGGCCTAATGCTTAAAAAAATGAAAATATAAGACAAACTCAATAACTAGCACCTATGGTTAGGCGATCCTGTAATGAAGATATAAAAATGAAGTCAATCGATTGAGAGAACGTTACTCAGTGGGTGATTGGTGAAGGAAAGCGTCAAGTTGCTCGAAAGCTGTTCCAGTTATGATACTCCCCAAGAATACGTTGACGAGCATAAAGTAGTAGTACTTTGCTGCTGATCTTCTCTCAAGGATTGAGAATGCTACATGCCCTTCAATCTTGGACATAATCATCAAAATGGACGGTAGAACAAACAGGAATACTTTAAGGGCTAAACCAGGAAGGAAACCCTGAAGGAATGACTTGATAAAGCCCCTGCATAGTGTTGACGAAAATGTCTTCAGATAACGAAAAATCAATTGTTAACTACTTTACTTTACAAACATGTTAAACATAGGTTCAGTCGGTCCAAGAAATGCGTGCAAATGGTAAGAATATAGTACCATTCAATAAGTGGCTTGAGGAAAGGAGCAGCCTTTTGCAGGCCTTCGAGGTTTGCAAGTGACTGGACGAATGCAATAGGTATCATGTAAAAGAACACAAGAAAAAATACAGCCACTGATATCAGTAGTTGTCGCACTGTTAAAGAGACGAATGGTATTGCCAAATTCTTCCAGTACACATCCCGTGGCTCTGGTGCCCAATTTGTCAGCCACAATGTGGGAATTTTGCTTTGTTGTGTCTGTGCACATACAGAGGCACCCCATCTTGACTTAAAAGAGACAAAAGCTGCTGGTAAGATGAACTCTGGGTCGTGGAGAACTTGCTGGCGCTCCATTGTCAGCTAAGAACGAGCACCATGATATTACAAACAATTAGTAAGCATATTTATTTGAACTTACGAATTTGGAAAACTTGTTAACTAGATGCATATGCCTGTGTGTCCTAACGCACAAGAAATAGAATATTTAACAATATGGGATAGCGATAACAACTCACTTTCGAATCCAAGTCCTTAATCTGCTGTTTGTAGAAGTCTATGGAGTCAACACGCTCGCCCCACAGTCCAAGGAAACCTGTCTGACATTTCAATGGAAGTATATTTTAGTTAGACTAATCACACCTGGTAATCTGGTATATATTGTCTTACGGACCTCCCTGTCTACGGTTGCAGGCAGGTATAGTTCCAGCCATACCTTTTTAGTTGGTCTCTTCTCAGGATGTTTTTGAAACTTGATTTGATTATAATCGAGCCAATTTTGCAGCTTCTCCCTTTTCCGGACAAGTTTAGAAAACTTGTTTCCATTATAGACGACCTAATAATGGAAAGGTGTGACATACAAAGATGATCAATATATGGCTAGGAAAAATTATAATTGAAACCTTTATCAATTTGGGAGATGAACGGATGAGAAAACACAATACAGGAGTCATGAATTTGGTCGGGAATGGTACCTGGTGACAAAGGTATTGATCAGGATGGTTTCTCTGGAAAAAGTTATCCACACTATCAGATATCAAGCGGCCAGAGGTACGTGGTATATTTTTCACAAGAACCTGAAAGAAAGAACATGCATTATAACTCCATAATTCTGCCAGCGTACACATTTGTAAACATCCGAAAACACATTGCGAATTGGAAAATTTCAACTCACAGTGAATTGTTCTGCACGTCTACTTCGGGAAGCCAAAAATTTTAACCTCATTGAGGCCACTCTATCATATTCCTTGTAAAGCATGAAACAGATCCAGAACGTGAACACGTAATGCATGGTTATGTGAGCAAAGAACCTACACACAGCCCGACATATCCTCAGTACTGAATTGTGGAATACAAATAAGAGACAAGAATAGCAGAGTTTAACTGATATCATCTGAAGAAGTTCTTAGGTGAAGTATCTTATAAGCCAAGTATGATACGTAATCAATGATATAAATCATACATGGACTCTGTCAACATCTTTATATTCTTGAATTCAGACAAAAGATAGTTACTAAACCATGAAATCTTCAGAACTCAAAACACAATCTAATCGCTTTAGAAGAATTCATTTTTTATAAATGTAACTATTGATTAAAAGGCCCTCGCTTTCTTCCTACGTTTGGCGTGACTGACTGAATGTCAAGAATCAAAAATGTTGCGTGGGAGGAAGAGACTTACTTGAGAGATTTAGGACTAACATTTGATATGGAAAGCTTATCAATGTGACTGACAACCAAATCACTGCCAAGAAAAGTCAATGTCCCGCCCGTTGCATTAACTGGTACGAGAACCAAGATTGCTACCACAGCGATTGGTCCAAAGATCTTCAGCCTGTGATAATTTATAATCAAGACATTGCCACAGTACGAACATTTCAACTTCAATCATCGACATTTCTCTATATGTAAGGGGGAAAAAAGGTAAAGACGACGACTCCCCTGAACATTTTTTCCTATAACTTTCAAACGTATTCAATTTGGCAAAATGCAAATTTAGCTGCCAAACAAAGCTGGTCCAAATTCCATTTATCGAGTACTTCCATCACTATAACTTTCCAACCGAGCAAAGATCATACAACCATTCAACTATTTTCAAACTACAAGAACATTTTTCGATGAAAATGACACACACAGCATCTGTCGATGCCTCCAAAGACGCTCCAGGCTAAGAGGATTAATTAAAAACATGGTAGACATTATATTGAAACAGTAAATTTGAAAAGTTAGGAGTACCCAAGAATGTAAATCCTCAAGAAAACAGCAGAATCAAGTCCAGCATGAGAAATAATTTGTTCCTCAGTCATTTGCAAAGCTTGAGGCATCCAATTGAGAAAAGTGAGATAAGTCTTGAAATTAAGATTAACAAATTTGCCCACAAAGTTGCCTCCTCTATTTGTTGGACTAGTTCTCTTGCCCTCAATATACCATTTTGGAAAATAAACTCTATCATTAATTGGTTGAAGCCTTAAAATTGCAAAAGCAAGCAAAAATGCAAATGCACTAAGTATGTTTATCAATGCAGAAACACCAATATCACCTAGTGTTGCCATGCAGATTATGTAAAAATCCCACCAAAAAATAAAAGATAATGATTGTTGTGATGTTTATATATGAAGATTAGTAGTAAGAGTCAAGAATGAAAGAAAAGGATAACTTTTATGAGATGTTTATGTTTTTGATGATCATGCAATCATGCTTTGCTTTCAGCCTTTTCAAATTCTATAGCAGAGTACAAGATTTGGTTCTGTAGTAAAACTACTTGTTTATTTGTCTTTTTGAGTTGTTTTTCTGCATAATTCTTGATTTATTTCATGTGATGTAGGTTGAAGTGTAAAGAGGGGAAATTCCCTCTGTTTGCATGCCTTTTGTGTTAGTGGGAATCTTAGTAGAGTGAGTTTGAAGAATGCAATTGATTTGTATTAAGAAAAAGCTTGAATGAGTTAATCGAATAGCATAGTGGAAAAGGTTTGTGTTAATGACCAAAAAAGGTCTTGGGTTCGAAACTCACATGATCGCTAATTTACAAAAAAAAAAAAAAAAAAAAACTTGAATGGTGCAATCATGAACTAGTCAAATTGGCAAATGCTCATTACTCATATTATATACTTGAATACTTGATGTTAGTTACAAACTGTGGTGGAATTAGGGGAGGTGTAGGGGCATAAGTGTGGTCAACTTGGTGAATAATTGAACTTGTAATTGCAAGATTATAAGTTCGATTGTCCTTATTAATACTCTTTTTCTCAAATTTGTGACGAGGCTTGTGTATGGTGGTATACCTCATGGGGAGAAATTTTTAGGATTATCATTTGTCAACCCTTTAATTGGCTTACACACATTTTTATTTACTAGTAAGATATTACGTGCGTTGCACGTGGTAAGAATTTTATTGAAAAATTATATGAATTTTGTTTGCTTATTTAGAGGTAAATGGAGAGTGTAAATGACTTTACTTTCAAATAATCAATAATATTTATAGAAATTACTCTCTAAGAAAATTAATATAATGATATCCCTATTTTTGTACAAAATAAAGAATGTTTATTGAAACAATGAGTACTTTATTATTTACGTCACTCTCAAAAGATGAAATAATTGTGTAACTTTCAACCATTTTAATTATGATATTTTATTTGCATTGAAGCACATACATCCGCACTTCTCCTCAAGCCTCACTTAAACCATCACATATTAAGTTTTGAGTGGTTCATGATCTTCACTGCACATCAATCCCTCTCTCCGTGTGGCATACATAGATGAAGTCGAGGAATGGGATGGTGACAAAGTACAAAAGGTTTATTATTCTGTATTGGTGAAAGCCGTTGACAATCTTGATCAGATAACCAATCATCTCTTTGTGGTACTCAGATCATTAAAATTATTATGAGCCCATTTTACCACAATGCGTCATATGATAGTGAAAGTCATAACTTTTAAATATGAACTATAATTACAGTGAAGGAAGTTCATAGATACAAGCTAATAAATAAAAATAAACATTCAATAATAGTACTAATATAGATAAGAATATGATGTAAAAATTATACCAATAACAAAATAAAAATGAAAGAAACACCAAAGCCTTTTTCATTTCTATAAGTATTATACACAGAATACTCATATGACTCTTCACCAATGCAAAAAAAATTTCATATGGTATGCACTATTGCAAAAATAAATTTTGTAGCTGAAACCGAGAAGAGTGACAAAAAACGTATGAAAGAGGTTTAGAAAAATAGAGCAAAAAGAAAAGGCAGCACACAAACACCACAAAAAACTATGATTGTTACCACTTGACATGATTAAATACTATATTGGATGATTAAACATACATCATTCATATATGAAAACAATATTAAAAAGACATTTCACACATAATGTAAAGTGATATTTTGTATGTCAGACGTGGAATTATTATGCAGGTGAATTAGTGTATGAAGCTTCATGTTTAAGATTAAAAAATTGAACGAGACATATTTAGTGGTCATTTGGTCCCCTAGGTATGTAGCTTCATAAATTTTATCCTCTTTTATATTATCTATAAAACAAATAATAATTAAATAGTAGCTTGGTGGGAGTACTAACCTTTATAGAAAGATACTATCGAAGATAATAATTTAGTAATAATAAGTAACTTAGTGCTATGATCAATAGAGAAAAGAAAATTCACGTAGAGTTACATTAATATGTTGGATGGAAAAATATATTAAAGAATGATATCCTTGAAATAAGTAACTTTATTATCTTATATTTTTACAAGAGGTATAACATCTAAGCACAATGTTTAAATAATTGTTCTTTGGACTTCATAGAAATTAGTAAAGTATAATCCTCAAATATGTTAAATGGTGAAATAACTTATTTTAACTATAATATTTTTTGTATAAAAATAAATATATAGAGAATTTTCAGTATTTCGTTGATACTAAATAATCATTTTACATACGAAATATTTCAAAAAAGAAATTTTCATGTAGAAATAATTTTGACAACATATTTTTTAGTGTTTGTCGAGTCCAAGTCGTGTCAAGTAGTATAATGAGAATGGATAATTGTGATGTACAAAGTATCATAATACACATGAATCATAAGCTTAGTTGAGAGTAACAAAATTCTAAATGTGGTACAAGTAAATCGAACAAGTTTTTTTTAGACATACGAACATCAAAAAAAAACGTGGACTAAGTTACATTAAATAACACCTTATTCTTCACCTTTTTTTATTAAGAATTCAAAATGTCACCTATTCAAAAAATACAAATAAATTTACAAAAATATCAACAAATAAATTACAAGTTAAGAAATACGCAGTATAAATAGTTTGAGAGCTATAATTTGTGCCACTGATTCCTTGGTCTTGATCACTTGTCTACACAAAAATTTTGTTGAAATCTATAATACCAAATAATTATTATAAAAAAGGAGTTTTTTGCTACATCAACTAAATTATAACAAAAGCCTAAAAAATATAACAAAAAAGGTTTTGTTACACTGTTGTTACAGTTTTTGAGGCGTAGCAAATAGTGGCGACACAAAAAGTAATCGTTACGCTAAGGGCAGTAACAAAAGCTTTTTTTTACTATGCTTCTTCCATGCGTAACATAAGAAATATATTTGTTATCAATGTTTGGTCGTAACAAGAAAGGTTTTTGATATTCAAAAAAATTAATTTTGAATCTTAATTTATATTCATTACAGTTAATTAGCACATGAAGATAGAGAACAAAAAAAGAATTCAACTTAATTTTCAACTAAAGCAATCAATTTTTATCATTATTTAAATACATGTCCAATTTATTTGTTATTTTCTTTAGTTTCATATGAAATGTACTTGATAAAGATGACTTCAATGGTTAAACATATATGATTTCTATAGAAAAGATTAACAAATATTAGATTACAATAAGTTGAACTATGAACTTTTTCAAAACCCCTAATGATATATTAAAACAATAAAAATATGATAATAATTTCCTTTGCCACCTTAAATATTTTTTATCTATTTAGAATGTATAATGTCAAATCTCTAATATTTTATAATTGGAGAAGTAATAATAGAGGATCGTTTAATCATAATTTGCCCATTTATGATCTCTTGGTTTAATTTGCTCTATCGTGTACTTTTTAACTTTAGATGTATTAGCTATAATATTGACTAATAATTATTTAATATTTTTATCGATAGAATTCATTTTGCATTAAGATATGACTAATAGACAATCAAATCTATAACTGCTTCAGTCAATAAAGTTTTGATCAAAGAAAAAGAAGTAAGAAGAAAAGACTAAATAAGACATTCTTTCAAAATATTATACAAAGACAAAAAAAAATTTTGGAGTTTCCGTTTTTTATGTATTTGAATTTCCACCTTACTATCGAATGATTGTTAATCTTTTTTGTTCGAAATAATTTCATAATTTATTATTAGCTTACACGAAAGATAAGTTGTATCATGAGTGTTAAGTATCATATAAAATTCTAAATAGAGCAACTAAATTTTTTTGTAACAATATGATTTTACTTAAAGTATATTAGTTCATAAAATGTAAATAGAGCAACTCTTATTACACTTATTTAACTATTTACATTTTGTACATAGATATATTAATTCATATATTTCATTATAAAAAATATAGAATTATATTTTAGTTATAGTTTTATATGTCCTTTATATATATGAAGTCATACCTTTCATTTTCTATAATTACTTAATTATTCTTCATTTATATTAGTTCCTAAAATAGTTAATTGAATGATCCTTTAACTTATTTTTAAACAAATATAGGGGGTTGCTACGGCCGATCCCGATCCTAAATGCCTCTACTTAATCCTATGGCTTCCTTCCATTAATTGTGAAAAGAGTAACTAAATAAATATTTAAGATTTATACTTGATATTAAGGTAGCATTTGTGTGATGTGTTTATATTTTATGAATATGCAGATGTCTCGAATTACAAACTTCAGCAAAAGCTTTGTTAGTGAAATGTAGGCACCTCAAGGACAATGCGGACTTGAGGCTGTTATAAAATAAGGATCAATAGATAGAGAATGCAGCTAATAATTTGATAATGAATGTAAGATAATTATATAAGAATCACAATAAAGTGGAACGAAGGATACGTGAATAAGAAGAAAACTGTTTATATTTGAGATATGAATAAACGAATACATAAACTTTCTTTATATAGAAAGTTAGAATGAATAATAACCATTTAATGATTAATGGATATTAACCTTTTTAATATTAACCTTAAACTATTAATGGACTATATTTAATTTATTCTTAACCTTTAATAGTTAATGGATTATATTCATTCTCATTATTAACCGTACGTTAATAATCTAACAATCTCCCACTTGAAGATTCTGTTGACGAGCAACCAATCTTCACACCACATTTATTCATTGACATTCATGCTGGAGGTGTCTCTCCTAGGCCACTGATAGTTCGACACCAAACAAACTTGTCTGTGTTGACTGCCTTCGTCATATAGTCTGCCGGATTCTCCTTAGTGTGAATTTTTCTCATGTCTATAGTTCCATCTTCCACTTTTTCACGAACAAAGTGATAATGTAATCCAATGTGCTTCGTTCTGGAATGAAAAGTAGGATTCCTTGCAATATGCAAGGCGCTCTGACTGTCACAAAACAATGTCATACACTCTTGTTTGTGCCCGAGCTCCTCCAATAACCTTTGAATTCAAACGGCCTCCTTGCAAGCTTGTGTAGCTGCCATATATTCTGCTTCCGTTGTAGATAGAGCAACAACGTTTTGCAACTTTGAAACCCAGCTTACAGCTCCATTTGCAAGACTAAACACAAAGCCTGTAGTAGATTTCCTCTTATCAATATCACCAGCGAAATCCGAATCAACATAACCAGTGCCGATAAAATCTGGTCCTCCACAACATAATTCAACATTTGAGGTTCCCTTGATGTATCTTAGAACTCTCTTCACAAAAGTCCAATGCTCACTTCCAGGATTACCTATATATCTACTGACTGCTCCCACTGCTTGTGCAATGTCTGGTCTAGTACATATCATGGCAAACATTAGAGGCTTCCTACCGCTGATGCATACGGTACACGTGACATTTCTTTTCTTTCTTCTTCATTGGTAGGACTCATACTTGAGGATAACTTGAAATTCACAGGAAGAGGGTTGAAATTGGCTTACAATCTTGCATATTGAAACGACGCAAGATTGTATTGAAGTTATTCTTCTGAGAAACCCAAATCTTTCGGTTACTTCTGTCTCGGTGAATCTGCATCCCTAGAATCTTGTTTGCTGGTCCCAAGTCCTTCATCTCAAATTCTTTAGCTAATTGTGCCTTCAATTCTCTTACACGATCTTTGTTGGGGCCTGCTACCAACATGTCGTCTACATACAACAACAAAATGATGTAATCATTTTCACCAAACCTCTTGAAATATGTACAAGGGTCTGAATTAAGTCTGTTGTATCCAAGGCTTGTAATGAAGTAATCAAATCTCTTATACCAGCATCTCGGTGCCTGTTTGAGACCATATAAAGATTTGTTCAACCTGCAAACCATGTTCTTATTTTCTTCTTCAAAACTTTCTGGTTGGAGCATATAAATCTCCTCTTCAAGATCTCCATGAAGAAAATCAGTTTTAACATCTAATTGCTCTAGATGTAGGTCAAATGTAGCACACATTGCCAAGATTACTCTGACTGTTGTAAGTCTGACAACTGGTGAAAATATTTCGTTGAAATCAATGCCTTCCTTTTGAGCATACCTTTCACCACCAATCTTGCACGATAACGCTCCACTTGATCATTGCTATTACGCTTGATCTTATATACCCATTTATTACCAATTTGCTTTCTTCCTTGTGGTAATGGTACAAGATCCCAAGTCTTGTTCTTATAAAGAGCTTCCATTTCCTCCTGCATTGCTGTCATCCAATGAGATGCTTCTGAACTCCTCTTTGCTTCTTCAAAGTTTGAGGCTCTCCATCTTCAGTGAGAAGGCAGTATGCAACATTGCTCTCCATAATGTAATCAGTGTGCCAACTTGGTCTTCTTCTCAACCGATCCGATCGTCGGTTTTCTGGTTCTGCCGTTACATCGTGCTCTTGTATCTCATGCTCCAATTATTTCAGATAAATTTTCTTGTTGAGATTCACCTTCCATGTAAACTTTTGTAGTTTCTGGAATCGTTATTTCCATGTTATTAACCTTTAGCAGCTTGTCCTCTGCAAAAATAACATCTCTGCTGATGATAATCTTGCGGGATGTCGGATCCCACAACCGGTACCCTTTTACTCCATCAGCATACCCTAAGAACATACATTTTCTAGATTTTGGATCTAGCTTGGTTGTTTCTTGGGCATTGTACATCACGTACACATGACTTCCAAATATATGAAGGTTTGAATAATCAGTTTTCTTACCATTCCACATCACCATTGGCGTCTTCAACCCAATTGATGTTGACACTGACATGTTTATTACATAACAGGCGGTATTTAATGCTTCTGCCCAGAAGGATTTTTCCAAGCCCGCAGTTCCCAACATTGCTCTTGTTCTCTCTAACAAGGTTCTGTTCACCGTTCTACCACTCCATTCTGCTGAGGAGTGTATGCCGTCGTGAAATGTCTTCTGATGCCTGCAATTCTGCAAAACTCAGCAAATTCTCTGCTTGTGTATTCCCCTCCATTATCTATCCTTAAACACTTGATCTTCTTGATTCAAGTTCCAAACGTGCCTTGAAAGCTTTAAAAGTTTCGAATACATCTGCCTTCCTCTTGATTGGGAACAGTCAACATCTTCTGGAATAATCATCAATGAAGGACACAAAGTACCTTGCTACCTTTGTGAGTCCAGTGAGTAGATTTTGTTATGGACTTTGATGTACTGAACTTTAACCTGTGTTGCTTACTTATGATGCAATTTTCACAAAAGGGCAAAGCTACCTTTGTGAGTCCAGTGAGTAGATTTTGTTCTGCAAGAATCTTCATTCCTTGCTCAGACATATGTTCACGCTTTTTATGCCACATAATTGAAGCATTTTCATTTGAATTGTTTGAAGCAACAAATGCATCTCCTTCTTGCCAAGTCTCTCCCTTTAAAAGATACAACTTTGAAGCTATCTTTTCTCCTTTCATAAGTAGTAGCGCACCTCGACTAATTGTCAAAATCCCTTTCTCTATAAGAATTTTACAATCAAGGTCATCCAATTGACCCAGTAAAAGTAAATTCTTTTTCAGGCCGTTTACGTGTCGCACATTTCGTATAGTGCGAATCATACAATCATGTAACTTTAACTTGATAGTTCCAATACCGACAATCTTCAAAGCATGATCATTGCAACTATACACTGATCCTCCAGAGACGGGTTCATAATCTTGAAACCATTCTCTCCGTGAGGTCATGTGAAAGGTGGCTCCCGAGTCAATGAGCCATCCATCTGCAAATGTCAATTTTTCTTTGCAAGTCGTCGCAGCTTCACAACATAAAGCTTCACCTCCGTTTGAGGTGCTTGCTATATTTCCACTTGGATTGGAGTTCTTGTTTATACTCCAACAATCCTTCTTCAAGTGACCCTTTTTGCCACAATTATAACATGTTATGTTTTTCTTACTCCATGATTTTGATCTACCTTGATTTTGGCTCCCACTTGAGCCCCGTTCTGTTGATCTCCCTCTCATCACCGCCAATGCCTCCGCTTGTTGCATATTGGCCATTCTATCGTCCTTGTTCATCCGCCGACTTTCTTCTTCGAGAATAGAAGATGCAATATCATCAAAGACTAAAACTTCCGTGATGGAATTATTTGTTAAACTGATGATGAGTTGATCATACGAATCTGGCTTTGAAGTAATATTTCAGCATGTTCATTGGTTACTATTCTGTAATCCAACGAAGTAAGTTTGGAGAATAATGTATTCAACGTGTTGATGTGTTCTGTTATTGAAAAGGATTCCGACATCCTTAGTGTATACAATTTCCTTTTAAGGAAAATTTTGTTGTGAAGGGATTTAGCCTCATACAATTTTATGAGGTGATCCCATATCTCCTTCGCCGTTCTCTTCTCTTCTATGCTGGACAATATCTCATCTGCTAGTGCCAGATGGATATTCGCAATTGCATTTTCATCCATCTCATCCCATTTATTTTGTGTTACATCTTCAATCCTTTCACCAATTGCCGCAAGACAATTATCTTTTCGAAGGATCGCCTTTATTTTCAATTTCCATAATGAAAATTTTTTCCCATTGATTTTTCAATATCGAATTTTGCCGTCATTGCTTCTATCAATATTTAACCAAAGCTCTGATATCAATTGTTATAAAATGAGGATCGATAGATAGAGAATGCAGCTAATAATTTGATAATGAATGTAAGATAATTATATAAGAATCACAATAAAGTGGAATGAAGGATACGTGAATAAGAAGAAAACTGTTTGTATTTGAGATATGAATAAATGAATACATAATAATAACCATTTAATGATTAATGGATATTAACCTTTTTAATATTAACCTTAAACTATTAATGGATTATATTTAATCTATTATTAACCTTTAATAGTTAATGAATTATATTCATTCTTATTATTAACCGTACGTTAATAATCTAACAGAGGCTAAGTGTGATGAAGAACAGAGCTAGTCAAATGAAGGTGGCTCTTGTTGTTATTGCAGTGTGCATCGGTGCAGCCGCTCTGATTGCCACTATTTAGGAATGAACTTACAGTCGGCCATATGGAAAACTATGGTAAGTATTTCTATTTCACATTTGTCACTAACTATTTTAATGTCAATTGTGATTTTATATTTTGTATGTCGACAGATATGGTTTTATGTGATTTGCGGGGCGTGTTCATCACTATGATGTTGAAGTACCTAAAGTCCGAAGGGATCATCTAGTGTGTTGGGTTTATACCATTTCCGGGGCCATAGTTGTATAGACATAAGGACATCTAATGCTTAGTTAGTAGCAAGGCAGACTACATACTTATACTTCGGTTTATATCATTTGCCGGTCCATCGTTGTACTGACATCTAATGCTTAGTTAGCACGGCAGACCCCATACTTGTTTCGGTTGATATCATTTGTCGGGTCATCGTTTACTTTGAGAATTTTGTCCAATTTCTACAAACTAATTCAACATCTGCATTCAAGTTTATTTTTTCGCATCAATGTATGGAGTTTAAAAGGTATGTATAAATAAGTCAAAACTAACACACGTACATCAGTCCATTCTATTTCTGGTTTGAGTACAATCTGTCCATCTTTGATCTCAGTACGATGATCCCACCCTGTGGTGACAGATAACCATGTCTTTTCATCACTAGCCTTCAGGTACATGATCATTTTATTTTTCCAATAGGCATAGTTAGACCCAGTAAGTTCTGGAGGACGAATAGCATTGGATCCGGCAGACATGATGGTGATAGTACACAATTCACTCTGTGTGTCGAGTGCCCGCTCTGATACCAATTGAAAATGTAAACCACCTAGACTGACAAGTCACTTGCTATAACAGTTAAAGCTACAATGCACATAATATAGAAAATTCAAAAATAAAAAGCACACAAAATTGGTAACCCAGTTCCGTGATATCACACGTACATCTGGGGGACTGCTTGTCCAGGGGAAACTTCACTATAATGAGATGTTACAAGGAGGGACTTACTTAGTACGATCACCATACCCTAATGCCTACACCCTAGACTCGCTTATATGATAGAAACCCTTACAAAATGTATCTCCACTTACAATAAAAGATGGAAGGATAGAGATAAAACCATCACTGTTGACTCTACCAAATGGGTGGTATGTCAACCGAACATTCAGTTAGAAGATAATTCTAATCTTCTAACACATAAGACGACCTAGCAAATACTAAATACTAAAACCTTGCTCTTTATTTGCTCTATGCTCTCTCCAAAAGTCAACGTCTTCTAATGAAGCTGAGGTCTCCTTTTATAGGTCTAGGTCATGGCCTCCTTGTGTATCTTGACATATTTATTCAATATACGTTGTATCTTCTTGTGCATCACATATGGAATGTGAATCTCGGCCCTTGTCATTGATTGCCCCCTTAGTAACAAAAGTTACCATAAAATAATACACAATAAACGCGCTCCATAATGACAAGATCTTTTCATAATTCATGTTTCTTTGGGCACACGTCGTGATCTTCTCAGAATCTTTGACGTGATCTTCTGGAATCTTCCTTGATTGCTTTCATGAATTAGTCTTCAATGTCTTTAACACTTGTAACCAGAATGTGTACGCACTGGTTCCCTTCAGCTCACTGTTATTCCGTAAACGGTATAACAGTTGGTCTTCTCAGAAAAACTTAAACGTGAAGAATTGCCATTTGATGAGCTTGTAAGGCCCGAATAAAGGGGAAAATAGGGCGGCTATAATATAAGTAGGCCGTTTGCTATTGCTATAAGGACTGCTCACCTTTCTACGGCTTGGCTTCGCTATCGCTCCTATGTAGTGGTCGACCTAAAAAGTCGTATTCCTGCCATACCAGAATGCCTATTATCTAGTGCTAGAAGCTTCGCCAGAAGCAAGCAAGATGAGGTCGCTCTGCTTCGTAGACAAGGCTCGCTCCTCGACAACCTTCTTCTTATACTGGTGCAACTTCCCCTGCCATTTGTGGTGCTATTGAAAGGGCTGGCTGGTGCAGCAAAGCCTGAATACACTCTGTGCTTACAATAATAATAATATATTTCTTGATAACAAACACTCAAAAAATAACTTTACTTTTAGCCTAATTATACAATTAAGTTATGTTATTAAATATTATTCCCTTCATTCTATGAAGATCGTTATGTTGATTCTAATGATCAAAATAAATAAATTTTGTACTTCCAATTGACTCACATAACTACACCATTTTAATACATACTCCTACTATAATTTATATTATATTATGTTGTCTTTTCCTGTCACTATTTTGTACCTATTATTATTTGATTCTATATTCAATCAAATAAGTTTACATATGCAAATACTTTTTAAGAGACATTTTAATATTAATGGTTATGATTTATTAAAGAATTGTATCAAAAGTACTAAACAATTATATTTAAGTTATAATTGAACTCCTTACTTTTTAAAAGGTAACGTCAAGGTTTATTTTGTTAATCCACATTAATGTGATCTAAGGATTTAATTGAATCTAATGCATTTGTAATAGTTTAAATTTACCTTCGATTCGCATTTGTATTTACATGGTATAACAATTCTCCATTCACTTTTAATAAATAAGAAAGTAAAACTTATGCGCTTTGAAAGGTCTATAGTCTATCAGTTTATGCATTTTGTGAGGAGATCACAATAAATTCAATTAAATCTACTAATAAATATATACAATTATCTATGCATATATAACTTATATATCTATATAATACCTTTTGAGGTGTAAATAAAAGAACTACCCCTTCGTCCCTAAAAGATTATCACATTTTGACTTTTGTTGGTCAAACATAATAAAATTTGACAAATAATTCTCATTAAACGGTAAGAAATAATATAGTTTTGTATGACCTTGTTAGATTCGTCTCAATATATATTTTTGAAATATCAACTTTTTAAATTTTTTTCTCATATAAAATAATAGATATTTATGTTTTAAATCCTATTTTGTTTACCATCAAAAGTCAAAATATGACAATCATTTAGGGATGGAGGTAGTATTTCTTTTATTTTTTTGGTGAGACAATATTGTCCCTTTCAACTAAAACTAATTATTACATCTTATTATTCCTATTATGATAATTATATTAATTATTATTGAAATAATGGCTCTATTTGTTTTAATTCTGAAAGGGTTTGGGATTATTTTGCTTTAATATGTTCATCATAATATTTTAACATATTTGTAAGGTTTTTTCTAAAATGTGCCCTAAACCCTATTTGTAATAGTTTAAATTCATTTTAGATTCACATTTCGATTTTGTCTACACTTGATCAAAAATTAGATTTACATTTAGATTTTGTCTTATACTTGATCAAAAATTAGATTCACATTTCGATTATGTCTACACTTGATCAAAAATTAGATTTACCGTAAAATGGAAGAAGCGATTACAAGTACTCTTCGATTAAATTTGAATATATCTTTCCCCAAAAGTTTCAGTTAGTGTGAAATTGGTACTTCAATTGTATATGTTTCATTTGGGTAACATAATAATGTTATTGTTGTATTACGAAGAATTATTTTGTCAATGAATACCTGAACAATAAGATAATATACTATTTGTATCTAGCATATATTATGAATTGTATCAACTTTTTATGCTTCAATATAATTTGAATATCTAAAGTTTAAACACCATATATTTATGTTTAAATTAGTTTTGTATATTAATTATTATGCCTAATCTTAAAATGAATATATAAATTAATTTTGAATATCAATTTATTACTTCAGAATGTACCTATCTCTTCAGCTTCTCATTAAAAGATATATACAATTAAAAAAATTAAATTAATTGTAATATCTGAATGAGAAGGGGTAAAATAGTCTCGACAAAATATGAAAAAACACCTAAGGATGTTGGCTCTTTTATAAGTATTATAGATTATAGATGATAGATTATAGATTATAGATATAGATTGGAAGTTTATAGTTTACTCCTTTTCTACCCTTAATGAAACAATAGATGATGTTTAACTAGATTTTTTGTGTTATTATACCCTTACTAATATTGAGCACCAAAAACGTTTCGATTGATTATAACACGTTGTAATGAATGTTATAGTAAATTATGAATCATTATAATTTACTATTATAATTGATTATTATAAATTATAATCGATTATAACAAAGTAAATCCATTATATGCCTTTAATCTATTATAATTGATAATAAAATCAAATTTTTGTCATTTTCATATTTGCATCATGTTGATGTTATAAAGTTTAACTTTAGCAACTACAGTTGTACACGAGCTGAGCCCGAGCTCAAGAATTTTTTGCTCGGCTCATCACTAAACGAGCCTTAGGCTTGGCTCGGCTCACCGAGCTAGCTCACTTAGCTCATTTCGAAGTTTCAAGTTCAATCAGATTAATAAAAAATTATTTTACATAAACAATTTATAAAACTACTTAACATGTAACAAGTAATAAAATTAACTAACATGTAACAATGTAAATAACAAATTAAATTGACATTAACCATAATAATTGAACAACTAACAAAGCATAATTTAACTAATTTTATTAAAAATAATATTAACATATGTATTATCGAGCTACCGAGCCGGCTTCCCGAGCTAGCTCGCCGAGTTGACGAGCCGGAAACCTAGCTCGCGGCTCGGCTCATCTAGTTACGAGCCGAGCTTCGAGCCTCGACTTCCCAAGCGAGCTGCTGTGTTTAGCTCGGCTGATGCACAACACTATTAGCAACTATCTATACGTTATAACGGTTATATACTCTATATAAATTAGCGTAAATAATTAGACACAAATTGAATATACAAACAATAGAGGTTGTTGATGTTGTTGTGGGAACTATAAACCCCTCATAGAGGTTGTCTTACCATAGTCTCGTGCTAGAACCCTCTAACTACCTACGTCACCAACTCAGCTTGTCACTACAAAGAGCTTCCAGCCCCCCCCCCCCACCCCCCCCCCCCCCCTGCCTCCCCTCCGTCAGCTTCAGCTCCGGCAGCCCACAAATTATTGGTTCATATCAGTTTTTGATTTTTAAGTAATCTTAGTTTTCAAGAATGATACTCTGTTTAATTTACTATCATTATTTTGAAGTTTAAATGTATGTTTTATTAGTTGAATTTGATTGTTTAAATGTTTAATCTACTATATTATTTGACTAAGCCTGAAATATGTTTGCAAAAGTTCACCATTTTGATATCAATTGTCTCCACCTCCTGAATTCCACCAAAACATTTCCCAGTTTAGTTGTCCCATTAAACTCCACCACCACTAAACACAACAACCTCAACCAACAAATTCAACCTCGTACCAAACGAAGACATGATTCTGTTAGAATCCCAGATGGTAAAACAACAACACACAAACAATTTCCTTTCGTATTCATACGTACAATTGACGCAACCGGAGGTTTGCCAAAATCCCCTCCGCAACATATTGATGAGGAGACGGGTGATTTGGACCCCCTTTACAGTGTTAAGGAAACCCCAGATGATGAAATGTTGAAAGTGGACGAGAAGTTGAGTGTAAAGAAGGTGGCGCAGACCACCTGTTCGATGAAATGTGTCAAATACGGAGGTAGAATACGAGCGATATTGGAGGCATTAGAGAGTATTAGTGATCTGGACGAGGCGTTTAGGCCGTGGGAGAAGGGGTTGAGTAATAAGGAGAAAAGCATAATCTTGAAGGAGCAACTGCAATGGGAAAAGGCGTTGATGATTTTCGATTGGTTTAAGCAAAAAGGTTGTTATGAGTTGAATGTGATACACTATAATATAATGATTAAGATATTAGGGAAGGCGAGGAGGTTTGAGATAATAGAGGATATGTGTAAGGAAATGAAGGAGAGAAGGATTGAACCGATTAATTCCACGTATGGGACTTTGATCGATGTTTATAGTAAGGGTGGGAGGAAACAAGAAGCAATTAGGTGGTTGGAGTTGATGAATGAGAAAGGAATGGAACCAGACGAGGTTACGATGGGGATTGTGGTCCAAATGTATAAAAAAGCAAGAGAGTTTGATAAGGCGGAACAATTCTTCAAGAATTGGTCTGTTAAGAAGAGGGTAACAAGTAGGAAATCGGAAAGAAGACGGTGTAATGGTGACTCAGGCGTTCATTCTAGCTTGAGCACACATACATATAATAGCTTGATTGATACATATGGAAAGGCTGGACAATTGAATGAAGCATGTGAAACCTTTGACTTCATGCTAAGGGAAGGTATCGTGCTTACGACAGTTACTTTTAATACAATGATACACATGTGTGGAAGTAATGGTAGAATAGAAGAAGCTGGATTTTTGATGCAGAAAATGAAAGAGCTTCAATGCCTTCCAGATACCCGAACGTACAATATACTCATATTTCTCCATGCCAAGCACAATAATATAAAAATGGCTGCAACCTACTTCAAAGAGATGAAAGAAGCTTCCTTAGAACCTGATCTTGTGAGTTACCAGACACTCTTATATGCTTACTCTATAAGATTAATGGTTGATGAAGCAGAGGCACTCATTTCTGAGATGGATGAAAGGGGGCTTGAAGTTAATGAATTCAGTCAGTCGGCATTGACTAGGATGTATATAGAAGCTGGACTGCTGAAAAAAGCATGGTTGTGGTTTGAGAGATTTCATCTTGCTGGGAATATGTCTTCTGAGAGTTACTCCGCCAATATCGATGCGTTTGGTGAGCGAGGCTATATTTTGGAAGCTGAGGAAATATTTCGTTGTTGTCTGAAAAGAGGAAATTTATGTGTACTCGAATTCAATGTAATGATCAAGGCGTACGGAATTAGTAAGCAATTTGATGAGGCTTGCTACTTATTTGATAGTATGGAGAGACATGGTGTACTTCCTGATAGATGTACTTATAATTCACTTATCCAAATGCTAGCTGGTGCAAACCTCCCCCATAAGGCAAAACCTTATGTGAGGACAATGCAAGAGGTGGGACTGGTGGATGATTGTGTTCCTTATTGTGCCGTGATCTCTGGCTTCATTAAGCTATGTAAGTTGGATAAGGCAGTATGCTTATTCAAAGAAATGATAGGACTAGGTATTAAGCCAGATGTTGTTGTTTATGGTGTCCTGATCAATGCATTTGCTGATATTGGAAATGCTAAATATGCCATAGAGTATTTGGGGGCAATGATAAAAGCTGGATTACCAGTGAATGATGTTATACACAATTCTTTACTGAAGCTATACACAAAAGTTGGATACTTGAAAGAGGCACAAGAAACATATAAGATCCTTCAGTCATCTGAGGCAGGTCCCGATGTATACTCTTCAAATTGCATGATTGATCTATATTCTGAACGATCTATGGTTAAACAAGCAGAAGATATTTTTACAAACCTTAAAGGAGCAGGGAAAGCAAACGAGTTCTCTTATGCTATGATGTTGTGTATGTACAAGAGAAATGGAATGTTTCCTGAAGCTGTAAGGGTTGCCAAGCAGATGAGAGAACTTAGGCTTTTGACTGATGTTTTAAGTTACAACACTGTCCTAAACTTGTATGCAAAGGATGGGAGATTCAGAGATGCAGCAACAACTTTTAAGGAAATGCTGGTATCAGCCGTCCAACCTGATGATTCCACATTCAGGTCACTTGGCATTGTTCTCATGAAGTGTGGGGTGCCAAGAGAGGCCGTCAACAAGCTTGAACTTACAAGAACTGAAGATGTTAAGACTGGACTGCAGGCATGGACTGATATGCTTCGATCGGTTATTGACATGGGTTAGCATAATATCATATTCTGCCTATGTACATTGCACAAGACAGCTGAGCATCTGCTCGCAATATGTGTTTGGGGTTCATAAATTATAAAGTTACTCTATGTAACTTATTCATGTCTTGTTGAGTAACTATCTTCTCTATGAAATTGCAAAGATGTCTTCAGTCGTCACTGTTACTTACAATTAGTATCATCGCCGGATTACATATAGACCTCAACTTATCTATGTCTTGTGTTCTTTCTGATTTGCTCACTTGTTGAATTCGTGACCTGACTGAAATCTAGGGAGATATATTTCGTTGTTGAATCACATTGCCTTAGAAGCTGATCTGTTATATGCACACCCAAATAGTGACTTTAAGTTGATGTTTACTTATCATAATATTACGTTGTCACGGTGATGCTTGTTGTACCAAATAATTTTGACTGTTATTAGGCCATCTTAAAGTTTGCCAATTAGTAAAATTCTGTTTGTGATTATTTTAGTTATGGTAGAGGTGGGCAGTCGATGCAGATAAGTCTGCATGCCAAAGCTTAAAGCTAAACCATCCAGAAACAGAAGTGAATAGCAACCTTATTATCTTTTACTTAGGCCGTTTGAATGCAATTTTCTTTGTGAGAGCTTTAATTCACTTGTTACCCTACTTTTGTATCCAACTAACACCTCAGCTTGCCAATAAGATGCAGATCTCATGTTTAGTATATGTTTTGTGGATGTGATGTATAATTACCATATTCAACTGTAGGTCAGGAATGAATCTGCTGAAGATTTTCTGGAGCTGCTTAGGAGATGGGAAAGATTATGTAGGAATTACAGCGACCTTACATGACCAGTTGGCAGAAAAAAAACAGTGAGACTTCAGTGGACGATGAAGAAGACCCTCCCGAAGAATACGAAGTCCACAACCTAATTGGTATTTGTTTTGGCAATCCTAACAATGATAAAAAAAAAAGTGATCTCTACTTCCAAGGTACTTGTATACTACTAGCTTACCTGACTAATTAGTAAATCACAACAGTGAAGTGCTTTCCCTTTCTTATGATCGAATTTCATTAGACTAGGAATAATATAAGATTAATTAATTCATACCTGCAATGAAAATAGTTAAGAAATTCGTATTATCGGAGTTTCGGAATAATTTTAATGATCTCAAGTACTGGGGAATGGGTTGTTTCATTTACTTGAATATTTTGTGCCACCACACCACCTATGTTCTCCCGAAGTGCTGATGGGTAAATTCATATTGCCCTCACATGACAAAAAGTCAGTCTTGTACAGACTAACCAACATTCGATCACACGTTATACTATATCCTCTTTTGCAAATATTTTTGGGTAGAAATTCCAAATATGATCATCAAAACAGGAAGGTCACTTCAGAAGCACTAGGGGGCTTAGGCAGGGAGATCCTCTCTCGCCTTACCTGTTTATCATTGTTATGGAATGTTTTACGAGGATGCTACGAGCCGAGAAGGACTTTGATTACCATCCTTGGTGCAAGGAGATTGGGCTGGTGAATGTGAGTTTCGCGGATGATTTGTTTATTCTTAGCGCTGCTACTGAGAAATCTATGAGGGTGATTGAGCGAGTATTGCGCAAGTTTGGTCAAGTATCTGGGTTGTTTCCTAATTTGCATAAGAGCTCCATCTATTTTGCGGGAATTGAGGTTGTAGAGGCTGCCAGGTTGAGTGGCATTCTGACATTTGTTGAAGCAAGTTTGCCAGTGAGGTATTTGGGCATTACTTTGACGACTAAACAACTTAACTATGCTGATTGTAAGGGCTTGATTGAGAAAATAAAACAGAAGACTGAAGGATGGAGGGGAAAACACTTGAGCTTTGCGGGTCAGTTGACTCTCATTCAGTCTATCGTTTTTGGCACATATAATTATTGGTGTCAATTTGTCTGCCCAAACTGGTGTGCAAGGATATAGAGAGGCTATTGAAGGCGTTCTTGTGGAAGGCTGGCAGTAATGGGAAACATATTTCTATAGTAGCTTGGAGGCAAATTGTGCTTCCAAAGGAGGGGGGGGGGGGGGGGGGGGGATTGGGGCTCAAGAGCTTGGTCATATGGGATGTGTCGTGTATGGCTCGGCATGTCTGGAATGAATGTAGCAATAAGGAAGCTTTGTGGGTTCGTTGGGTAAATACTTACCGGTTACGAGGCCAGAGTATATTGGGTATCAAGGGTAGAAGCATGGATTCTTGGAGCTGGGTGAAGATGCTGCGAGTGAGGGATCTAATCAAGCCACACGTGAGGAAGGTTGTTCACAATGGGGAGTCGAACGCGTTGACATTGATGTGTTTCTCAGTGGTCTTCCTGCTGGTCTTTCACGTGAAGCTGATGAGTTGTTGTGGTTCGATAAGAGGGTTCACGAGAATGTTGCTGTATGGAGCAGCTTACGGGAGCAAGGTACAGTGGTGAGTTGGTGAATACTTGTGTGGTTCAAAGGTCAAGTGCCGAGATTTGGTTTCATTCAGTGGTTTCCGCTGGATAGCTATCAAATGATTAACATCTTTATATATTTTCCCATTCTCCAGAGATGATGCTCTTCATGCCTACTGAAGCAAGTAAAACAGGTGTTCAGGTGATATACGATCATCGGCCATACACATTGTCAGAAACTAATTACCTGCGAATTTGTCAAGTTCCTCATAAAAAGGTAAGAGAAACATGTTTGTTTTGTGAAGTCACTGATTCATAAATTAATTCTTGTTCGACTTACTATAATTTTCTTCGTAGGGAGCGAATTTCAGAGATCTCCCCGGTATAATTGTGGGAGATTATAACGTCGCTCGCCTTGATCCAACAATGAGGCAAAACTTCCTTCAGGAGAGCCAACTAAAGCGTTAAGGAGAACGTATATATTGTCCAGCCATTACAGCAAGCTGAACCTGCTCCCTCTCGCCTCTGGTGATTCGAAATCTCGAAAATGTCGATTTGAAATATGCGATCAATCTCAAGTAGAGAATGAAGTTCACATTCCTCGCTCCATCCCTTGAAAATGATTGTTTTGTAATTATTTTAATATATGAAAATGATTTTAATTTATTTTATGTGTCTTTAATTATTATAAAATTTACTCCAAATGCCATTTTATGTGTGTTTCATATTTCGTCCTGAAACTATTTTATCTTTTGGCGCAAAACACAAAATAATGAGCAATTTGAAAAGAAAGATGGTTCAATCCCTTATTTAGGAAAAAATAATTCAGTCTCTTATTTGTAAGCCTCCATAAAGTTTAATGGCCATAAGAAAATAAGCCTTGAAGAAAAGATGTTAATTGTATTATGCAATATAGATATATAGATGATATGCTCATCTTAATTGTCCCCGCCAACAGAGGAGGTAAACCCGGGATGTGCCTCTAGTGGTCCGGTACTTTACCTCAAGAGTGCCAAGACTCAGGGTAACCACCCACAAGCAGGTCATCCCTTGAACAAATGCAAAGTTACTCATGCACCTGCCGTGGATCGAATCCACACACTTGTGAAGAAGCACACTCTTATAGTGAAGCCCGTGACCATTCGAGCTATGCCCGTCGGGGTATTATGCAATAATAATAATTAAAGTAATAGTAGTAATAATAATAAATAATAATAATAATAATGATAATAGTAATAATAATAATGATTAAATAAATAATAATAATAATAACAATAGTGAGAAAAATGATGAATATAATAATAATAATAATAGTAACAATAATAATAATTATAGTAATTGTAATAACAACAATAATAATAATGATAATAATAATTATTATTAATATTTAATAACAATAATAATAGTAATCTTAATAATAATAAAGAATGTAAAGAATGAAATTAATAATAACAGCAACAATAATAATAATAATAATAACAATAATAATAATGATAATAATTGAATTTGATTTGAATAAAAATGTATGAGTTTGGAATAATTAACGAAGGATAAATTGGATATTTTAAAGAATTGCGGGATTAAGTCACTAACAGGAGAAAAATAAGTAACAAATCTTTGACTTAGGTTTTTGTTAAGATTTCATTCAGATCTGATTATGTTCAGAACTTAATTTTTTCTATTAACAAACAGACTTAATTAAATAAGTACTGAGTATATTAGTTAGTTTTAAGTTTAACAAACAGATCCTTAGACTATTTCGATGAGGGGTAAAATAGTACTTTTACTCTTAAAAAACACTATCTCAGCGTGTGTATAGTGTATGGAGCGTTGTACTTTCTCAGCCTCTTAAACATACTAACACTTTTCGAACTTCTCCAGGGTGCAACACCAACCCACCCACCCCCCCCCCCCCCCCACCCCCTACCCACTCCTACCCCCCACTCAATAGTTGACTAAACCATACTGAGAAGATCTCAAGATTTTCCATTTTAACCATTTCCCAATTCAACAGACACACTGAAAAAATCAAGAGAGACCATCTTCAATGCATGTAGAAATGGAAGTTGAAGATACATTGGCATTGCCAATTCATATTGTGAGAGATAAAGATGAGCTGAATGAAGAGGATATGGCGTGTGACTCAAATGGGTTTAGCTCAGATTCTTCTAGTGTGAAATGCTTGAGAAGATCTTCAAGATCCACTTCGAATAAGTATAAGGTATCAAGTGAATTGGTATTGAAAGCAAATGACAAGGATGGTCATTTTGCCTTTCAAGATTCGACATCTTTAAGGAGCTCTCCTAAGCTGATTAATGGCAAATGTGGTATTGTTGCATTGTTTGATTCACCTAATTTAAGGAAGTCTCCTAGGCTCCATCCTCAGATTAATGGCAAAAATGGTATTTTTGAATTGTCTCATTCACCGAATTTAAGGAAGCCTCCTATGCAGATTAGTGGCAAAAATGGTATTGTTGCATTGTCTGATTCACCAAATTTAAGGAAGTCTCCTAGGCTCCATCCTCAGCTTAATGGCCAAAATGGGGTTTGTGAATTGTCTGATTCGCCAAATTTAAGGAGGTTTCCTAAGCAAAATAATGGCAAAGATGGCATTTTTGTATTGTCTGATTCACCAAATTTAAGGAAGTCTCCTAGGCTCCATCCTCAGCTTAATGGCCAAAATGGGGTTTGTGAATTGTCTGATTCGCCAAATTTAAGGAGGTTTCCTAAGCAAAATAATGGCAAAGATGGCATTTTTGTATTGTCTGATTCACCAAATTTAAGGAAGTCTCCTAGGCTCCATCCTCAGCTTAATGGCCAAAATGGGGTTTGTGAATTGTCTGATTCGCCAAATTTAAGGAGGTTTCCTAAGCAAAATAATGGCAAAGATGGCATTTTTGTATTGTCTGATTCACCAAATTTAAGGAAGTCTCCTAGGCTCCATCCTCAGCTTAATGGCCAAAATGGGGTTTGTGAATTGTCTGATTCGCCAAATTTAAGGAGGTTTCCTGAGCAAAATAATGGCAAAGATGGCATTTTTGTATTGTCTGATTCACCAAATATGAGGCGGTCACCTAGGTTCCGGCCTCAGATTAATGACAATGTTGTTAATTTGGTCCAAGGGACAAGAAAACGGAGGCGTGCTGAGGCGGAAAATGAGGGGGAGGGTGAGAAAAAGCCTAAATTGTTGACTTGGGTGTCTGGGAAATGCAATGGTGGGAACAAAGATTGTGGGGTGGTTGGTTTGCCTGAACCTGAGATACCTCAATTCGGGAATGGTGATTCAGGGGAATTGAGTTTGAGTGAGAAGTCCTCAAGGTCAAATGAAATTCAGTTGAACAATTTGAATCTTGAAAATGGAAATGTTGAGAAGTCCTCAAGGTCAAATGAAATTCAGTTGAACAATTTGAATCTTGAAAATGGAAATGTTGATAAGATTGAAAAACAGAGTAATGTTTGTGAGAAAAAGATAGTTGATTCAAGAACTAATAATTTAGGTAAATTAAGTGACGTTTGCCAATTAAATACTGAAGATATGACGACAATTAGTGATGATTTGGTTGAGAGTGACTATCTTAATGGAGAAGACATTAGTTTGGTTAATGGTGATTCGTCATTGGTGACTACAAACAATGGGAATATGGTTAGTGCAGTTGAGGGGATGGAGGTAGATAAGAAATGTAATTCCGAATTGAATGTGTCGAGTGAGAAGCGTTTGAGGTCTGGAAAGATCGTTTATAAGGTGGTTGATGGATCTGAAAATAAAGATAGTAAAGTTTTGTTGTCTAAACGGAGTAAGTCAAGACACGAGAGCAAATCGCCAGAAGGTAAAAAGAATATTGAAATCTCTTTCATAGGGGAGCCAATTTCAGAGGAAGAGGCTATGGAGCGGTGGGGATGGCGGTATGAGTTGAAGGTATATCGTTTTCTGCCTATATACATTGCACAAGACAGAGGAGCATCTGCTTGCAATATGTGTTTGGGGTTTTTAATATCATTTAGTTACTCTATTCAGCTTATTTATGTCTTGTTGAGTAACTATCTTCTCTATGAAAGTGCAAAGATGTCTTCACTGTTACTTACAATTAAAATCATCACTGGATTACATTTAGACCTCATCTGTTAGCCAGATTCCTGTGATCTTTCTGACTTGCTCACTTGTTGAATTCGTGACCTGACTGAAATCTAGGGAGATATATTTCGTTGTTGAATCACATTGCATTAGAAGCGACTATATTACACATCATAAAGATAGCTTAAATGTGGGATATGGCTTATCCTTTTGCCATGGAATTCTTCAATAAATGCATATATATATATATATATATATATATATTTTTTGTAAATTAGCGATGAGGTGAGTTTTGAACCCAGGACCTTCTAGTCACTAGCAAGAGCCATTTCCACTAGGCTATTCGATTAATTCTCAATAAATGCATATTTAAGGAAGAAATATAGGACACCAACTTAGGAATTATAAGTCAAAATGCATTTAAGAATGCAAGATATATAATAGTTAAGTTTACTTATCATAATATTACGTTTTTTATACTTATCATAATATTACGTTGTCATAAATCCAGCAAAATGGTACTCCATAGAAAAGATAACAAGTCAGTGACTGTAGTTTTTGTATTTTTGTTTGCCCCAGTTCATTACCTAAGTCAAAAACAACTGTGGCTTTTTTTACCCTAAGAGTTACAAGGAAAGACATGAAGCTCTTACTGAAACGTATACCTCAATGAATTGCTGTGGATTTCTTAAGTCTCTTGCCTCTACCCTTGTCCTCTGTTAATAGCAGTCTCACCGTATAATTAACATTTTTTATTGGAAAAGATCTGATTGAGTGTGAATTTGTGTGGATTATGCAGAATAAAAGAACTAAGCGACAAGGCTTGATATTAAAGTAAGTATTGAACTTATAATTCCAGTAGTAACATTTATTACGGCCCTGTGTATATAGTAGTTAATTCTTATGTCTTAGCTGCTTTATATGTTTCCTGTTTATCGTTGCAGTAAAGGTGAAGAAGATGAGATTATATTGGATGTCAAATGCCATTATGCTCAAGCTAGATTTGGAAGCAGCATCTTCAGTATTGGAGACTGTGTATATGTAAAGGTAATACATTTGTCCTATATTTACTTTGACAATCTTTCGTATCCAGCTGTACTTTAAAAAACTCGGCCAGTGATTCAATTGTTTCTTTATTTTAATTTCCTTTGTTATATGTTCATTTCTACTTTCTTCTAAAACATAGGCAATGAGAGAAATTGCTATTGACTAGAGTCCTGGTTTCTCGAGCTCTTTAATGAAACTATAGATGTCATATTGAATGAGTAGTTACTAGTTATCTGGTTTTCTAAGAATCGAGACTTCCCATGGCAGTGCCATGTGGAAATCAATAACATCTTGTATCAGAGATACAAACTTAATATTTCTTAATTGGTTCCTAAAGGGAGAAGGAAGGGACAAACACATTGGCAGGATCCTGGAATTTTTCAAAACAACAGAAGGAGAAGATCACTTCAGGGTTCAATGGTTTTATAGAGCTGAAAACACTGTGAGTACCCATTCTTCACTGGTTCGGTATTCATACTTAATTATGATTGTTATGCACTTCAACCTCATTATGCATTATACTTTGATCCTCAGGTTTTAAAGGACGCTGCCAGTTCTCATGATAAGAAGCGCATATTTTACTCTTCGATAAAGAATGATAACCCGTTAGATTGCATAATTTCAAAAGTCAATGTAGTAGAAACAACTGCCATGGTATTATCTCATCTGATTAAATTTTAGTTACTTGGGTATTTTATCCTTTAAAAGTCTTATATGCCCTTTAAACTTCATAACGTTTCAGCTAGGAGTGGAACAGGACACTAATCCACAGGCTGACTTTTATTATGATATGGAATACTGTGTGGAATACTCAACTTTTCATACTTTATCAAATGGTAAGTTGATTAAACTATTCAGTCTTTCAAGGGCTTCCATATCTCCTACTACGCTTCTTGTCAGGATTTTTCAATATGTGGAAAAGTTGCGCACTTGATTCTTATTTTCTTTTTTTGCTCTTTGAGTCATGAGAAGTTTAAAGTTGGTACTGCTTTCTGAGACGTTCTTGCAGTATTTGTTGTTATATATCCTGGTTGTAAATATGTTGTTACTTTATATATTTTACAATGGATTTCTAATAAGTTTTATTGCTTCATATAATTCTGCTGGGATCTGGAAATCGCCTTCAGTGCAGCATGATGATCCGCTGCTTATGCCAGCTACTTTATGTCCTTTGGAGGTATTGCCCATATGCGAAACTTCAAAGAAGGAGCTGTCATTGTTAGATCTTTTTTCAGGTTGTGGTGGAATGTCAACTGGATTATGCCTTGGTGCCGAACTATCTGGTCTAAATCTTGTCACGGTGATGCTTGTTTTACCATTTAATTTTGACTATTATTATACCATCTTAAAGTTTGCCAATTAGTAAAATTCTGTTTGTGATTATTTTATTTATGGTAGAGGTGGGCAGTTGATGCAGATAAGTCTGCATGCGAAAGCTTAAAGCTAAACCATCCAGAAACAGAGGTGAGTAGCAACCTTATTATCTTTTACTTAGGCTGAGCGAATGCAATTTTCTTTGTGTTAGCTTTGATTCACTTGTTACCCTAATTTTGTATCCAACTAACACCTCAGCTAGCCAATAAGATGCAGATCTCATGTTTAGTATATGCTTTGTGGATGTGATGTATAATTACCATATTCAACTGCAGGTCAGGAATGAATCTGCTGAAGATTTTCTGGAGCTGCTTAGGAGATGGGAAAGATTATGTGAAACCCATGTATATGATTGTGTAGGAATTACAGCCATCTTACATGACCAATTGGCAGTAGAAAACAGTGAGACTTCAGAGGATGATGAAGAAGACCCTCCCGAAGAATACGAAGTCCACAACCTAATTGGTATTTGTTTTGGCGATCCTAACAATGATAATAAACCTGATCTCTACTTCAAGGTACTTGTATACTGCTAGCTTACCTAACCAATTAGTAAATCACATCAGTGAAGTGCTTTGCCTTTCTTATGATCGAATTTGATTAGACTAGGAATAATATAAGTTAATTAAATTCATACCTGCAATAAAAATAGTTAAGAAATTTATTTCATTGGAGTTGTAATATTTTGTGCCACCACACCACCTATGTTCTCCCAAAGTGCTGATGCATAAATCCATAATGCCCTCACATGGCAAGAAGCACGGTTAACAAGCAGAGAATCCTGGCCTTGTACAGTGAACGAGAAATATAATTGCATTAATATTATTATTATTCATGCCTGGCGTTATGTCGTCATCTATGCTCCATTAATCACAACTTATGATCTATAAGTAAGAGCCTGCAAGGAAGATTAATGATAAGATTTCTTCTTATTTCAAGTACAAGAAGGCTGAGACTGGATGAAGTAAAAACATGTGGAAAGAGTGGTTCCTTAGCTAATTCTTGTTATTTCTATAGGTGCGTTGGAAGGGATATGGTCCTGATGAAGATACATGGGAACCAATTGAAGGACTAAGGTTAGTTTCTGTTCACTCCAATGTTTTGTAGAAGATTCTGTTTACAAGAACTCTTGCTTTCATATACTAAAAATTATTTCTCAATATCTAGTAATTGTCGAGAACGGATTCGGGAATTTGTCATAGAGGGATACAGATCTAAAATCTTGCCTCTTCCTGTGAGTTGCTTCTCTGATATTTTCCCTCTTGAACTTTGCATCTATTTGTCTTCACTTATTACATTACATTTTAAACTTGTAGGGCACTGTTGATGTAATTTGTGGCGGACCTCCTTGTCAAGGCATTAGTGGTTATAACAAGTTTAGAAATGTTGATGCCCCGTTGGAGGATGAAAGAAATCGTCAGCTTGTGGTTTTCATGGATATAGTGGAATTCCTGAGACCAAAATATGTTCTAATGGAAAATGTAACTGATTTATTGAAGTTCAGTAATGCTTTTCTCGGAAGATATGCTTTGAGTCGTCTGGTGAAGATGAAATATCAAGCAAGGCTTGGTACTATGGCGGCTGGTTGTTACGGCCTTCCGCAGTTTCGCTTGCGTGTTTTTATCTGGGGAGCACTTCCTAGTGAGGTGAAACTATTATTTCATTATAAAATACCAGGTCTATTATTTTCAACATGTGCAAGTTCATTATAAGTAAGGAGATGATTTGACATTTCTAGACCTGTCCAAGTGAAATCATGTAAAGCTTCAATGTGCTCATTAATGTGCAGAAGTTGCCCCAATTTCCTCTTCCAACACATGAAGTTATTATCAGATATTGGCCTCCTCTTGAATTTGAGGTACAACAAACACATCTTACTATGTAATGCTTCTTTGTTGTGTGTTTTGTCAGTTGTCAAAAACTGAATCCTTACTTTGCAGCGAAATACTGTTGCATATGATGAAGGACAACGCCGCAAACTCGAAAAAGAAGTTCTTCTTCATGATGCCATCTCTGATCTTCCACCTGTATGGTCGTAGACTCATAGTTCTTCATTAACAATTTTATTGTTATTTATGAATGCATATCCTGATATGACCTAAAATTCTAGGTAACAAATTTTGAGAATCGTGAGGAAATGGCATATGAGAAGCCCCCTGAAACAGAATTTCAGAAACTCATCCGTGCTACCAAAAGTGGTAATAATTCCATCTTTAACTCATAGATTCTGAACTCCTTAAAAAGTAGGTTGTCTTCAATCTTCTGTTACTTCTTTTACCCAAGTATGTAAAGGATAACTCCTTCAGTAGATATCGATCGTACCATGCCATATTCCTGATGGCACCTAAGTAGTACCCGCTCCTCTCCATTCTGATTGTCATATTAGAATTTTCTGATTGCAAAGAGTTAGTCCAGTACAGACTAACCAACATTCGATTACACATTTTACTATATCCTCTTTTGCACATATTTTTGAGTAGAAATTCCAAATATGATCATTAAAACTGGAAGAAGGTACTTGTTATCGTAATATGAGGATGTATGTGTATCTCAAAACATTTCCACTGGATAGCTATCAAATGATTAACATTATTATATATTTTCCCATTCTTCAGAGATGATGCTCTTCATGCCTACTGAAGCAAGTAAAACAGGTGTTCAGGTGTTATACGATCATCGGCCATACACAATGTCAGAAACTAATTACCTGCGAATTTGTCAAGTTCCTCATAAAAAGGTAAGAGAATGAGAAACATGTAGTTTGTTTTATGAAGTCACTGATTCATAAATTAATTCTTTTGGGACTTACTATAATTTTCTTCATAGGGAGCGAATTTCAGAGATCTCCCTGGTGTAATTGTTGGAGATGATAATGTCGCTCGCCCTGATCCAACAAATGAGGCAAAACTTCCTTCAGGAGAGCCACTTGTATGTACAGTATCATTCTGCTTAATGAATATATTATACTTCAATATCCCTATACCTATAGGAATCACATCATGAAGCAATTATCAATGTTGTCTCAACTCTTAAATTGTTGTACGCTTAGAATATAATGGTATGCATTCAGGTGAAATTACGAAAACATTCTTCAATTATGCAATAATATATCTTACTCAAGTGATACTCCATTCATACATCTCCCTTCCGAGCAAACATGTTCTTTACCCCTCTTATGTGGTGTTATGATGAGGTTTTCGCTTAAACAAAGCAAGCTATAAGTTATTACTTCTTCTGTAATATTCAGTTTAATACGTCGTGATGAGCTAGCCAATAATGTTCATCAAAACAAATATGTAGCACAATTTTCAGTAATTATTGCAGATGCTACATTATTTGATGCAACAAAAGCATTTGCGATATTGGCTGGCAATGTTGACCAACACTGACTATACATGCATTATGTCTATCATAGATTCCTGGTTGCTGTTTCACTTTTGAACAAGGGAAATCGAAAAGGTATGATACACATTTTAAAACATGCCTGAAATTTTGTATGTACTTAAAACTCTTGGATTTACCCAATTGTTCCTTATTGTAGACCACTTGGGCGATTATGGTGGGATGAAAATGTGGCGACTATAGTAACTTTTCCAAACTGCAAAAGCCATGTAAATTACTCGAGTCCCTATTTCTGTAGAACATCAATTATTAAGAGGTGCATATACCTTTTCTTTATTGTCTTCGTTACTATTGCAGACAGTATTACATCCTGAGCAGGATAGAGTTCTGACAATACGCGAGTATGCAAGGTTACAAGGGTTCCCAGACTTTTATAGGTTTTGTGGCTCAATAAAAGCTAGGTATCATCTTTACCGTATAATTTTGAAATGTGTTGTTAGTTTGACGTAGTTACAATGTTTCGTAAATATTTTGTTATGTACAGCCAGTTGCATGTTTAGATATTCTTTGCCAAACATTGGCACTAATTCACTTGCCACATGCGTAGTTGTTGGTAGTGTCGTGTCAACACTGTAATATGTGTTTCTATCAAATGTGTACAACATATTGATATACTCATCCAGAAGCGTCTCTACACGAGTCTAACTTATAATCGGTCTTTATAAGTTATAATCATTGAACCCTATTCCAACGCTAGACATTTGATCGTATTTGCTATTATAGGTATCGACAAGTAGGAAACGCGGTATCTGTTCCTGTAGCACGTGCCCTCGGGTATGCGTTTGGGATGGCCATTCAGAAGCTTGCAGGAGATGATCCACTCATGAAACTTCCTCCAAAGTTCCCATTCAAAGGAGGTGCAGCTGATGAACTTATAGAAGAAATAAATGTTTAAAATGTTCAATTGGTGAAGTTGTTGTTGTAATATATGTATTGTTAGTGAGCATATTATTTGTAAGCTCAAATAATATGCCAACATTATTTGGTTAGGCATTCATGTAGAGAAGTTTAGAGTATCATGTAGCATTTGAATTTTGGGATATTTATTGTTCCCAACGTTATTAGTTGTAATAATTTTTTAACTATCATGTAGCAACTGATGTTTTTTTACAGTGTTGTGCAAGGTAAAAATGAATAAGGGCAAAAGGCATTATTGCCTATTCACGAATTCTCCGTTTTCCATTTCACCCACCCAATTAGTTAGGTTGACCATTAGTTTGACCGTTGACTCCATAAAACTGGGGTCATTGTGTATTTAATATAAAAAAAATGGGTTAATCTCTAAATATAAAGGGTTCAATTCAAATTAAATGGGCTAATTACGAACAATTTAGTCAAGACAAACTTAAATAAACATAATCACTATATTCTCAAACAATCGCCAGACCTCAAGTTTAACTTTTTTCTTGTTGACCCCCAAAAATCCCTAGAAGATGAGAATAAATTTATGATAATGTTTCTTGATTTGGTGACACATAAAAATGAGAATAAATTTATGTTTGTTAAAGGATTAAAAACATGACATAATTCCCAAAATCTTGAATTATATGATTATCACATATATGTAAAATAAAATGTAATTGACACACCTTATAGCCTTAAGACGTATACTCCCTCCGTTCCTAAAAGATTGTCACATTTTGACTTTTGTTGGTCAAACATAACAAAATTTGACTATGAATTCTCATCATTAAACAATAAGAAATAATATAGTCTTGTAGGACCTTGTTAGATTCATCTCAATTTATATTTTTGAAATATCAACTTTTTATAATTTTTTTGCATGTAGAGTAATAGATATTTACGTTTTAAATCATGTTTTGTTGACTACCTAAAGTCAAAATGTGACAATCTTTTAGGGACGGAGGGAGTAATTAATATGAGTCAGTTTAGACCAAAAGTGATGCTGATTCCGAGAAATTTCTTAAGGAATGGGTAGAGTTTATTACTCTTGAACTATAAACTTCTTTATGTGTTATTGCTTTAGGTTTTTGGATTGACATCCTTTTGATAGAGAAAAGAGTCTATTTATAGGCAGAGAAAGACCTTCTTCATCTCAAAATTAATTGTTATATTAACCATCCATCAAGGCTAATGATTATGTAACATTTGAAAGTGAAATCGCGATTTAGGATTTTTCTAGGGGAGGGTGTAGCGTTTTAGGGTTTTGGGGGGAGGGGGTCGCGATTAGGGATTTTGGGGGGAGGGCCCCGCAATTTTGATTTTTTGAAGATTGGTGGTGGTTATGGGGTTGGTGGGATGATGGAGAAGAAGAATAAAGAAGAAAGAAGAAGAAAGAGGAAAAAGGAAAGAAGGAATCGACGGAATGGAGCCAAGCTTCAATATCAATAATTTTTTGATATAATAATTTTGTTTGGTTTTAGGGAATTGAATATGTGATCAAATAATTCTTTGATATAATACAATCGACGGAATGGAGCCAAGCTTCAATATCAATTGTACACGATAAACACTACAATCAAATACTTCTTGATATAGGAATTGAAAATAAAAACATCATAATGTTTTTACACTATCATTTTTATATGTTAGTGAAAATTGAATTTTTTTTTTTTACAAGAAAGGTGATTTAAAGTGAACGATTTGAGAGATGATGGAGAGAAGATAGGCGTGAGAGGTGAGGAGTTATATGGAAAATTAAAATTTATTGCTTATAAATTGATTAAGACAATAAAATTAAGTTAGATTTAACTTAAAAATTTGTTAAGCATTTTGACCCGATCTTATTTGATTTAGCCTTTAAAAAAAATTTGAGGGAATAATTACAAACAAACTTAATTAATAAAGATCTGAAATTATCAAATTTAAATTCTTAATTTCTTTATCAAAAAGCCCCTTAAACTCAAATAAACTTAAGAACTATTATCCACGTTACCCCCCCCCCCCCCTCCTCTGTTCTTGAGAAAGTACGTCTCTGAAACCGATGAAAGAAAGTCCTTTGAAAATGCAGTTATCAAGTCTGCCTGAAGTCAAGGTTTTATATTCGCCAAACGCTATCTAAGTCACGAGGCAATTGAAATCGCAACATACTTCTATAATCATCATGCTACGATCATGACTAACGATCAAGAACACGACTCTCCAAGACTTCAGTGCAAATGCAACGTCTGCTATAACTCATATGTGGTAAAGCTTATGGCATCATCTGAGAAAGAAAGAATCTTGTGTTTTCTAACTAATGGGTCAAGGTAAGATATGGTGCAGAATTATATAAATGACACCACCAAGCTTCTTGAGGAAACTACCTCAAGAAACGAACAGGTCGTTGTAGAGCCAAGTATCCAAAATGTCCAATTTGAGAAAAATCAACAAGTTGGTAGGAACCGCTTCATGGAGGTAATCAAAGCTATAGCAGCTAGCGCTTTTGCGGAAGGGAAAAAGGGATTTGATGAGGAAGTTGGTAACGGTAAGTTTCCTGATGTAACAGTTGGGGTAGTTAGCGGCGCCTTGAGAGGAGGGAATCTTGCATTTAGTAACAAGACTTACGAGTTGGCCCTCGAAAGTTCAACCGGATTAGGTTTGGTGATACTCTTCATTGTAGTTGCGGCTGCGGGGGTGACATATTGTACATAAGGTCACATATGGTTTGACTCTAAGTTCTTGATTTTTTAATTGAATTCACAAAGCGTTATTTTTTAATAGTAAATTCATGGTTACTGTATACTAACTACAATTCTTTGGGTACTTGGAGTTGGACCGATTAGTTGAGGCTTTGATTACTAACATTTTAATCAGAGCCCTCGCAATTGTAATGCCTGGTGTGGTTTAGTCAAAGTAATCAGAGACGGCAACTTCAGCTTAGCTCTTGGGTATTTTGCATGTTCGTGTTATTTTAATCTACCAGAATTTGTTTACTTGAATATAAGTTCTGCTAGATTTTCTGATATTTTGATACATTCACAGTTGTATCAATAAATAGCCAAAGCCAACACATATGTGTAAAGATACTAGAAAGTAATATTTGTTGGTTTTACTGAGTACCTCACCTGTTACTCCATCAAGCCACAACGCGGGGTTTGATTATGCAGAGGGCTTCAATCAAAATAACTCCCGAAGCTATGATCATAATGAAGTTAGGGATGATGAGGCTGATTGTGACCTCTCTAAAGTACCTACACCTATTTGTTCTTGTACTGGCGTTGATAGACGATGTTACAAAAACGGCCCAGGTGGATGGCAATCCACTTGCTGCACTATGTCATTGTCCGAATTCCCCCTTCCTAAGAGTTCCGGGGAGACGAATGAAGGGAGAAAAATTAGTGATGGAGAATTATATCTTATTAGTAGGATTATTTTCAATTGTCAACATTATCAAATTTTTATAGACTTAACTTATTTAAGTAGCTTTGATTTGAGTAACAATTTATGTGATATATTTTCATTATAGTGAAAAACTGAAAATAATTTCAAGATTAAAAGATTATGTTACCTGCATAGGTGGAACTAGGACTAAATTCTTCTGGTTGCCAAATTTATCGAAAATTGATTAATAAATAACAAAATCGACAAAAAATTAGATTAAAAGTTCTAAAAGTTTCCTACGAAACATCCGGAAAAGTTTCAATTTTTGAAATTATGGAAATGAAATATTTATATAATTCCGAAATTTATATTTTGTTCGCAGAAATAAGATTAAGTTTTTAATTTTTCTTAGAAATATTGGAACTAACTTTTTTTTAAAGCTTATATATTAAGTTGATACTAATTAATTCATAAGTTTTTGAAAATATATACATATATATAACATATAGCTCACATTTTGACGTGTTAGATTATTATAATTGTCTATTAGGTTTTTAGATTTAACTTTTAGATATTTTAACGAATAATATTAAATTATATAAATATTCTACATACAATTTTAATAATTTGTTAACATCTTATTTCACTCTTTTATATCATTGATTTCAAAATATTTTTATTTCATTTTTAGTTTAGCTTGTATATATATAATATTTATGTTTATTCGAATTTCTTTTAACATGGATTATAACTTATCTTTATTTTCTAGTTTTTTACATTCTTTCTTAAATGTTTCTATAATATTTACTAAATGTTTCTTAATTTTATAATTTCGAGACTATGATCGAAAAAAAACACTTTGTACCATGGGTGTAACTTGTGAGGGAGCCAGGGAGGGAGGCGGGCAAGCGGGGTCTGTTTTATTGATTGTTATGGCCTATGTAATGGTATAACTTGTGAGTTGTGGGGGAGGGAGGGAGGGAGGCGGGCTTTGTTTTGGTAAATTAGTGGTGCGTTTGGATTGGGGTGGATCTAGGTAAGGGTAAACATTTAAAATTAACTAGGTTAGGGCAATGCATGTGAATGTAGGTGAAACTATTATAATTCATGTTTGAATACCATTACCGTTCACTAGGTGAAATAATATAATTAATATCTTGGAAAATAATATTCTGAAAGGGCCAAGAAATAGTACGCAAGATGTCAAGCAATGTAAAAATATTTAGATATTATGTTCTATTCTACTTAATTTAATATAAAAAAATTTATCATTTCTGCCAAAAGTTGTTTAGACAAAAAAAATATTGTATTACAAAACTATTTATGAACTCAATGTTAATTATTATATACTAGTATAAATAAAATGTGCCAAATTGATCTTCTACTAGAATGCCATGTCACCCAATTTACTTAATCTAATTCTACCTCCAATGCTAAGAAAGAAAATAGACTCCAATTTATAAGAAAGAAAATAGGCGGTAGTTCATTAACGAGGGAAGATATTTATTTTGGCGTCAAATAATATTGATTGAGAGAAATATTATTGGTGGGTATTCTAGTATGATATAATAATAATAATAATAATAAAATTAATTCGTTAAACTAGCATTACCCACCGATTTGGGGGTGAATGATTTGAGACGAAATGAGGGTGAATGTGTTAACCTACATTCACTAACCTTGGTTTTTTTTTTTCGAAACAGTGTGAATGATAAATTTCACCTAGACATGCCTGAGGGATTTAGAGTATGGTGTGGTGAAAAGTAAAAGTGTCAAAATGTAAAAGAAAAGATTGTCAAAAGGTAAAAATTAAAAATAATTAGGCTATATATTTAGAATTTTTTTTTAAAATCTTTTAAAACTAAAATATTAGTGGTTGCTATGGCACCAGTGGCACTTGCTGCCTCCGCCCATGGTTACGTGATGTATTAAGAAGATGTTCCCTCTTGAGTGTCCTTTATTTATGTGATCAAGAACGTTTGTTACTTGCAATGATGCATTAAGAAGAGTTTTAATTCGTTATTGTTGCACAAGTTGCTAATCAAGTATCACTAAAAGCTCAAACGAGCTCAACACACTTTTGATACATCTACTTCATTATGGATTTTTGATTTATTTTTTCTGTCCGATCACATCTTTTTTGACTATCATTATATGAAATTCGTATTTAGGAACTAGTAACATGTTTGGAACATCCCAAAATCCTTATGGTCCGTTTGGATTGGGGTGAACCTAGGTGAATCTAGGTGAAATTTATCATTCACCATGTTTGGAACCAGTTTTTTATTTTTTGTAAGGTTAATGTAGGTGAATCTAGGTTAATGTAGGTTAACACATTCTCCTCCATTCACCCTCAAATCATTCACCCCCAAATCGGTGGGTAATGCTAGGTTAACGAATTAATTTTATTATTATTATTAGATGAGACTTAACTACCCATTAATAATATTAGTCTCTGCCAAATATTATTTGTCTCTAAAAAAAATTTCCCTCAACATAAAAATTGCCGCTTCATCTCTTTCATGCGTATTCTTGCCGACTCTTTCTTTCCGCTTGAAAAAACAGTTTTTTCTTGGCCGCTCTTTCTTTCTCGCTTGAATAATAAAAAAGATCATATTTTTTTGCTTTTCAGTTTCAATCCGTGTGTACTATATTTATTTGTTGATACGTCTAACTTTTTCTCCTAGTGCAATAATCAGTGTTAATCATTTTTTCAATTAATCATCTAATTATCAAATCACCTCTGTAATGTATGTAAATCAACATATACGAGCATTGACATATTCCTATTTATAAATCCTTTTGTACTATATGTGTACTAATCATTAAGTACACGATATTTGTTGTTTATGTTTATCTTTTATTAAACATGTGTATGTTTATTTTGCTAAAGATTATTGATATGTTTCTTTATTTTTTATTATAGTACATATTTATGTTTTGCTAATGTTTTTATTTAATAACATTTAATTTGCAAACAAAAACAAGGTATTCTGTGTAAAAATAAAGAGAAGGATATAAATGTCAATTTAATAGTTAATAATTTTATAATGTTGTTTTTTAAGTTATTAATTATTTTGTTTTACCTAGTGAAGGGTAATTGTATCCAAACAGGATTTATAATAGTTCACCTACATTCACCTGCATTCCCCTACATTCCCCTAACCTAGGTTAATTTTAAATGTTTACCCTCACCTAGATTCACCCCAATCCAAACGCACCATTAAAACCCCGAGTTTCCTAGTTACTCAGTAGGGTTTAAGCTCATTTCAATGGCAGCAACTCTCACCCTCAAACGCTTAATCTCCTCCAAGAACATCCCAAAATCCTTGTCCACTTTCCTCCTCTCTGCCAAATTCACAACTTCTTCAAATCCCAATATCAATTCTCTATATTCTTCAAGAATTATATCTTCTTACAGGGGATTTTGTTCATCAGCCACTGATTATATCTCGCAGGAAGGTGACGACGCTTTCGCCTCGGCGTTGAATATTCATAATCGAGTTCCTGCCACTGTAATTACTGGTTTTCTTGGTTCTGGAAAGGTAGTACTCTATATTGATCCTTATGATAAAAAATGTTGTCGGGTTTTTAATTTTGATGGTTGACTTTCTAAATTTCGAATTTGAGTATTTTTTCCTATGTTGTTTAATCCTCACGCTGTATGAAGTGGTTGTTAAGTTGTCTAGACTAAAAGTTATGTCTCAAAATAGCTGATTTCTTTTGATAAATGTGATATTTTTTCATTATATTTATGCTTATACAATTTCATTTTCCATCTTAATGCTTTACAAAAAAAATTAGAGGGAGTATATAACAAAAATGTCACCTTCAAAGTGAATGGTTGTGGTTGATTACTGCAAATTGATAAAATATAAGAGAGACTTTATCTTAATAAAAATCAAAATTAACAATCTTTTTGGATCGAGGGGGTAGTTTTTACAAAGTTTGCATTTGTTGAGATTTCTTATCTGAGTGGGTAATTTTGCAGACCACTTTGTTAAATCATATACTGACATCTCAGCATGGTAAGAGGATCGCGGTGATAGAAAATGAGGTATGACGGTTTCTTTTGGGCGAGTGTGAATTTTGTTTTCTTGATATTCAGTTGCTTTAAGTTTTAAGTTTTTAGGAAACCTTGATTGCGATGAGTTGTTTAAACTATAATTATCCTTAATTGATGAAATTCCATGATTTCATCTGTTGGTACACTTGGCCTTGAAGAATCAAAATCCGGGAACTGTTGGAAATCATATCTAGAATTTATATCAAAGAATAATTGAATATGGGTTTGTGCTTTGGAGAGAATAATTGCTATTAATATATATTGGGCTCTAATATTACTATTTTTCACTATCTACTGCAGTTCGGTGAGGTTGATATAGATGGTTCGTTGGTTGCAAGTCATTCCTCTTCTAATGAAGACATTGTTATGGTTAATAATGGTTGCTTATGTTGTACCGTTAGAGGAGATCTGGTTAAAATGCTGCTGGAGTTGGTTACAAAAAGGAAGGATAAATTTGACCATATAGTAATTGAAACAACAGGTATACTTATGTTAGATTACATTTGCTAGTCTTGCCAGCATGTTTCTGTAGTACCCCGAGCCGAAATTTGAAGAGATGTAAAATAGTAGTTTAGAAAGGACAACCTGTTACTATATGATGCAACTGATACACCAATATGGATGGATGTTTATCGGAGAGTTCACATTTTCACTTCTGGGAACAAATAGCTGCCTTAAGTTTTAAAAAACTTACCACAAACATAAATGTATTACATTATAGTATATGACATTATAGTATATGACAATAGGTCCTGATTTTATCAGCCTTTCAGTAACGCTGTTACGCAAATTTATGATTTACATATTTATGAGACTTTATGCTTCTTCCACTACGTGCAATATCTTTAATGCAAATTACAACATTCTTTTACAGGCCTTGCAAAGCCTGGCCCTGTAATTGAGACATTTTGTACCGATGAACTGGTATCCCGTCACGTCAAACTTGATGGAGTTGTTACTCTGGTTGACTGCAAACATGCAATGCAGCACTTGAACGAAGTAAAGCCAAGATTTGTTGTGAATGAAGCCGTGGAACAAGTTGCATATGCAGATCGTATTATTTTAAACAAGGTTATATATGCTTGACTACTGCTGATCTTTTTATACTGTTTGTTTTATCAAGGTCCCATTCCTCACCATATTTTGGCCAATTTTAATTGATCTGGTTGCAGACAGATTTGGTGAATGACGATGACATAAAGGCTCTAACACATAAAATCAAGGTACATTTTCCGCTCAATATGTGTTCAGTGTTTTTTTCTTGAACATATGTTGTTGACATGTTTTATAAACAATGTGAATTTGTGTACACCACAGGTTATCATCCATGTTACAGTTTTTTCCTAATCATTAATTGTACACAATGATTTTTAAGAGTGATTTAATTATCTCAGCACATCAACGGTATAGCTCAAATACAGAAAGCTAAACATGGGGTAGTTGATATGGACTTTGTGTTGGGAGTGGGAGGATATGATCTCGACAGGTAATGTACTTCCATTGTGGTCTTCCATATGTACGGTTTAAGTTCTGTCTGACCACCTCAAGAGGACAATATTAGTAATGTTTATGACTAATTAGTTTTGATTTGTGTTTCAGAATCGATCCTCACGTTCCCTCAGAGGGCGCTCCTTGTGATCATGGACATGGTCATGAACATGGTAGTGGGACTTTTTTCCATGAACTAGTATCACTTCCAATTTTCTTTTGCTCACTAAATTATTGATGTTTCATTTTTGTTGAATGTGGTCCTTCATGGTTATCTTTCTTTCTGTTTACATCCATCCATTCCCAAAATAATAGGGAGGTTTTGACTTGGCACAAGATGAAGGAAATTTAAACTTTGTATCGTATGTTAAGCATTATTTTCCCTCCTCTTACACTCTCAAATTGGTCAAAATAAGAACCATTTTAGAGATTAGTATTTTGGGTAAAGGCTCCCTAATCACTTAGGGATGGAGGGAGTAATTAGTATGTTTTTTAAAATCAAATTGTAGATGCACGTGCTTTAGAATTAAGTATGGCTGTGAGGGAGAATGGTTTTGTAGTGCTGTGTGAATCGATAAAGAAGGGTTTCTTAATATCCATGGGATGGCATAAAATCCTCTATGTAGAACTATGTGTCGTCCAGTTTTGGAGAAATTTTAATCATTTCCTTTGCGTACCTCTTGCTTTAAGAACTCTCGTTCTGTTGCTGCATAATCAGTTAAATTCCCTTGTTTCGTATCGACTATATAAATTGTTTTTGTGCGTGGTCTTCCCATCCATTTGCGTCATATCTAAGTGAGTAACTATTTTTCATGTCACCAGGCGGTCATGAAAAAGGACATCATCATGACCATGTGCATGATTCTGCAGTCACCAGTGTTAGTATTGTTGCTGAGGGAACCTTGGACCTTGATGAGGTAATTGTTCATCTCAATATCTGTAAGAGCATTTTGGTGACGCTCTTCTCACTGCCTGATGGCGAAATTATATAACTTTCCCGGAGCCCTACAGGAAAGTCTAGTTGATGCTTGCACTTATCCAAATATGGTGCATGATATATTTTTCTTTCGCACAGGTGGATGATTGGCTTGAAAGAATCATTGAAGAAAAAGGAGACGATCTATATAGGATGAAGGGTGTCTTGTCCGTGAGTGGCTCTGAACAGCGTTATGTATTTCAGGTTGGTACCCATATATCACCTCTGCGATGTTATTCAACACAGGTGTAGCAAATCCTCTGTTAAGCAGAAGTCGAGTTCAAACGTATCTACTTTATGATTGTTGCAACTCTTGTAGGGAGTTCATACCGTTTTAGATGGCTGCCCTGGCAAGACATGGGAACCAGAAGAGAAGAGGGTCAACAAGCTTGTCTTCATAGGTAAAAACTTGGACGAAACTGTTCTGAAGAAAGGTTTCAAGGGTTGTCTTTGTGATTAGAAATGTTCATATAGATCATTATGCATATACTTCATAAAATAGAAAGCAAATGTTTTATTGTGCAAAAGAGAGATGCATAATCAATCTTAATTTTGATTCATCTTATACGGATTTTATTATGTTATGTTTTGGCTTACATTCGTATTAGAGTAGTGAACCGTGTCAATTAAGGGATTCCGTCTATTCGTAGTGTTAAAATTTCATATATATGGGCAGTTTTAAATTTCATTTAAATAAAATCATTACAAAAGTCGTCATTCCGAACTTAATTCATTGTCAATATACCCTTTCAACCCTCTTAACTCTCCTCGTTTCGTTGATCCTCTTTCATAATCGTCTTTCTCTATTTAAACCTCTTATTTTGGACAAAACTGATTTACACTATTTACAAATGGAAGCTACAAGTTAGAGGTAGCTTAACATGATCATACATGCAACTTTCATTTTTTAAATGAGCAAATGGCTTCATTGATCACTCACGTTTTTTTAAAAACACTAGTCGATCACCCTAGTATGACTTTGTATACTTTTGATCACTCATGTTGGGTATTATGTAAATTTTTTGTCACTCACGCGTTTTTTTTTGTCTTAACTCTTGATTTTTCGAAATTTTTAACATTTTGGTAAGGGTATTTTAATTATTGTCCCATAATTTTTTATCTTCCATCAACTAAATTTTATTAACTTCCATTACACTCTACATTTCCACGATAAAATTATGAGAGAATGACTAAAATACCCTTACCAAAATGTTAAAAATTTAGAAAAATCAAAAGTTGTACTAAAAAACGTGTGAGTGACCAAAAGTATACATGATACCCACATGAATGATCGAAAATATACAAAGTCATACTATGGTGATCGACTAGTGCTTTATAACAAACGTGAGTGATCAATGAAGTCAATTACTCTTTTTAAATAAGAAGACTAGTTTTTCTAGTGTGTTATTCAATTCTTAGATCAATGATTTGTTAAGTTGTTTCCTATTTTTATGCCATGGTTGACAATGACATAGAAGTTGGAATGATAATTTAATTAGTTTGTAATGCAACCTATATAAACTACACTCTAATCACAAAATGAAGTCGTTTATCTTTCAATTTGGATATTTGCTTGATTATTACATTCCAATTGGTTGATAGCCAAATCCAACAATTATTGTTTCTATTCAATTTTTTTATTTAGTTAATTTAGTTTAGTTTAATTTAGTCAACTAATAGTGGCTTGTGCAAGTTTAGGGAATATGGGTAGGGTGGTGAACGTGGTGACGAAGATAGAGACCGGGACAGTATAGATGGAGGAGGCGAGTTTGGTGGAGGTAGTGTTACAGGAATTGAGGATTAGTGGTGGTGATTCTGACGAAGAAGATGTTGAGGGTGGTTAGGGGGTGGCATTACAACTTGATGAAGGCTAGTTGGGGGAGGGGGGATTACAAGGTGATAAACCGATGGTGGCAATGACAGATAGTGGTAATGTAGGTGTGTGATGATTGCTAGGAATTGGGGATTGGAGGTGGTGATTCCGACAAAGAAGGTGTTGATGGTGGTGATTTTGACGAAAAAAATGTAAAACTAAATATGTCTTTCTTTGTTTTTCTTTTTCTTCTAAAAATGAAGGGAAAAATAAACCAATTTATACTTTTCATATTTCTTCTTTTTTGCTTTCAAAAACATGTCTTTCCTTTTTCTTCTAAAAATGTTCAATTAATGCTTGTTCTATTTTGTATTTTTTTCTCTTTGAAGCATGTCGTTTTTCGTCGTTTTTGCTCATAAACACCGAAAAGAGATTGCAGTTGGAAACAGTCAAATTTAAGCAGTTTCTAGTCTTCAACAAATCGAGCTAAAACACAAAATAAATTTTGGGCAGTACATAAAACAAATAAAGAACATCAACTTAAACAAACAAAATTCTAAGCCAAACATAAAGTTGAACAATCGAACAATAAGAAACAATACTACTCAAGCAAAACATAAATTTAAATAATAATAGAACAAAAACAAACAACACATAAAGTTAAATAATACAACATAAACCAACAAGTATGTAATATAAATATCAAGATTATGACCTCACTCTTTATATAGTTGGTATAAAATCTATATTAAAACAAAGTACAAAAAATAATTAATAATTATTAGATTATAATTAAACTATTGAATGAAATACAAAATAAAAAAGATATATATTAACATTTTTTATAAAATACCTAAAAGAGCATCAAAATAAACAAATTAGTATTATAATATAATCATAATTAAAAATATTAAAAAACATACGAAAATGAATCTAGAATAGTAATAATTACGTGTCTTGAGAAATTCGATTTCAACTAATACTTGTCTTTACTTGACGTATTTTGGCATTGGCGAGATCAAATCTCGTCTTTTTTGAAGCTTTTTCTAGTAGTCCTGATTTCGAAATGAATGCAAATTATGTAATAGAGGTAGATGAATGATAATTAACATTTTCTTACTTATTATGAAAATTAGATAATTTGCACTAGCTAGATAGAGGACATGGACATTATTTTATTAAAATGATACAGAAAGAGGGGACTAGGTGACCTGGAAATTATTCCTGTGTTTCAATATGTTGACAAATGGAACAAATTATACATGCATTAGATTTGGTTACAATTAGATAGAAGAATACAAAAAAACCCAAGATTAGGTGGTGCATGAACTTTCCCTATGTTGTCCTAATCTAACAAAAAATCAATCGGCATCATGATATTATACTGTATTGCTGCTATGTTTTTCTAATGTTCAAATAATGAAACCTATAAAAGTGAACATGACATGTTCGGACAAAACAAAGGTTAAGAGGAGGGCGGTCGATAAGGAGACCAGAATAAATCATATGTTACATTATATGTGATATCTACTGATTTACATTGTATTATTATTGTGACATGTGTTTTAGTTTTTTATCTCTTAAATTTGTCTTTTAAACGAACAAGGAACATGCATAGTGGCGGACCTAGAAGTTTTAAAATGTCTGTTCAAATCGACATAATTTTTAAAATGCATGTTCAAAACACTTAAATATATTCACATACAAATTTAAATGCTAATTTTTACATTAATTTTTCTTTAATATCTATAATACTTTTTTTTCTTTAAAGCGCCTGTTCGCGTGAACCAATATGGCTCCGCCACTACACATGCATGTCACAATTTTGATCATAAAATATGTAACCCAAAATAAAACAAACAATTGAAATTTTAATAAACTGTCCATCGTGCACCCACCCCCAAGTATATGTTTCATGAGGTATTACACTAGGGCAGATAAAGTACATTACATAGGTTATGAATTGGCCACTAACCCATTCAACGACTTTGACACCTAATCAATTCTAATTCTGTTTCACTTAATCGCTCTTTCATATAATCACATATCTTTTCGGCTAAGGAATGGAAAAACCCGGCCTCCCCCATTTCCCCATCACTAGTTAGAAGCTTCTTTGTTGGTATGTGTATGTCTAGAATATTTTTGAGTCACTTCAACTGCCCTGTCCCAAAAGGATATATCGAAACGTGGCTTCTCACTCTTTTCTAGCATGATTTCGCTCGACTTTTGTGATTTTACATAGTTACATTGCTATTCAAGTCTTGTGGGGTGGTTGAGGTGGGGTGGGGACTGGGGTAGGGTGGGGTGGGATGGGGAGCACTATTGTTCATGTTTTCATGGGTCATTAATCATCTATTATGAACGAGCAGTAGTTCATGTTTACATAGTTGGATTGCTAAATCTCACATGTTGTTTCAATGGTTAGGGTGTATGCAGATTGCTCTAATTGGCATGAGTTCGAATCGCGTCAGCGGCAGTTTGGGAATTTTATCTCAGGCTAAGTGTGTAGCGTAGACAAGCCTCCATACACTCTGGTCCTGAGGATCGTACCGTGATTTACTCCCTTTCAAGCTGTGGATTCGGCGTGAGGGGGCACTTAATATGAGCGTGATCACATTTTGCTCCAATAGTTACATTGCTCTATTTAGGTGATTGTCAAAACTGTGTACAATTACCTCATCTTGCAGTAGGATTATTTCACAAATGTTCCCCAATAAAAGTTAAACTTCAATTTATTTTTAAATTAGTTGGAAATAATTGCAGAAATAATCGTCGATAAAGATATCAAGGTGCACTTTGATTATCAATAATTTTATTGTAGCAACTTAGTCTCTAGAACTGTTACACTTTTATATGACACTCTACTCCATTTTGTTATTTAACTATTTTTTAATTTTTTAAAGCATTTTTTCTTAACAAATAATATCTCTAATGTTATTTAATACTAACTCCAATTAAAAACTTAATTATTTTATAAAATACTGTAATTTTAACAGTAAAAGTAACGAAGAAGTCAAATATTTGCCTTGAACAATATAGACAAAAACTATTTCACTAAATCAAGACCATGGGTTACTTAAAATATTGTGAAGATTGAATCGATAACCACTATTCAATGACAAATTTAGAAAATTATTTGAGTTATCTTAATGAGTTTTTGGAGGTGAGGACGTGGCACGTGAGTTCACCAATATTCCCGTCCCCTAATTCACCGGCGAATATTCCACGTTGGCATCCACGTGTCATCACTAGCTCACTACCTACAGGCCCACACTAGCATCTTCATCTTACTGGGACCCACTATTTCCCGAAATCAATACCAGCCGTTGGTTTTCTCCAACTCTCCACTCACGATCGACCAAATACAATTGCATAGATCTATATTATATGCGCACTAATTGTTAATAGTAAGTCCATATAATTTTGATTCATATATTCATTTTTAAATTTAAAATAAATGTTGATTCAATCGAATTTGTTTAAATATATATTTTTAAAATAATTGTGTATGATAAAATCTCGTTGTGCAATTAAGAAAAAGATGGGGGCATTTATCATTAAGATTTAATAGTAATAAAAATGTACCAAATAAATTGTAAGCTATTTCTTATATAGGCACATAAACTTCGGAAACTTTCCAAATCACTGCCTAAAATATTCAATATTTCAAATAGCTATCCGAAACGTACTTTTGTGCCTACTTTTGGAAATTTTTCTAGTTGCTCTTGGGGATCTTTTGGGAGGTATGGTAAATTTCCGAGCTAATTTTTCTGGAACATCAAAATAAAATGTAATACACATAAATTCTTACTTCGCCCTTTATTATTTTTTAAAATAAAGTTTATATGTTAAAAATACTTTTTTCAAAAATTCAGTGGTTTATATATCAAAACTACACTGCAGGTGATTATTTAAAAGGCTGAACTTTTTTTAAAAAAAATTCCTAAATTATTGTATAGCAAGTGGTTGTAATTTGTAAATAAGTAATATTGAAGTAATTAATGTCATTGGGTTTTTTTGGTTAATCATGTTTCATCAGATTCGTTGCCGGTTTTCGCTCCGCCGACCGCCGTGTTCTTGTCGTTCATTGCAATACCGCCACCATCCAGCACGCAATCCAAATAAAATATACCCTTCGATTTATATACTTGTTATTTTACTCTCAATTAGAAGACTTATAGATGTAAACTCCTAATCAATAAATATATTAATGATTAAATGTATTGATATTGTTTAGGTGGGATGAAGGCCAAACAAAAGAAAAAGGACATCGAACTCAAACAACAAAGAGCAAAACTACATGAGCTTATCAAAATAAATGGAATTCTAGCATTCAAAGTATAATATCAATTCTTTCACTATTTGAGCAACACTTTTAATTGTTGTTTTATATATATATATGTATGTGAAATCATAACACGAACAGCCCCTATATGTTTCCGCCTTGGAGTACACGGGAGAGGTAAATTACGGGATGTGTCTCACCTGATCAGGGAACTAGAGCTTGTCTGTTAAACACTTTGAAACACAAGATTCACTTTCAATGAAAATCGAACCTAGATTGCTTGAAGAGGCGAGACTGCTAGTATTTTGCACTATAATTAATTATCAGTTGAGTTATGTCCGAAGCTTACTTATTATTTTATAGTTTTTATTATATTTAAGAAGATTTAAAAAATCTAAAAGCGCACTAGCTCACCTTATTCTTGGTTTTGTCCATCTCATCACTAAGTCATTATAGATATACTCTCCCATAAAAATATTTTCCCAAATCACACATTCAAATAAAAAACGTTAAATAATTAGAAACAAAACTTTTAAACTACAATGACTATGCATATAAAACGGTGGAAAGTACAACTTTGAATTATATGTTACATTTTTTACATGAATCTCTTATGACATTTCTCTATGATCATGACCCTGGTCCCTAATCTTTATTTCTTTTATTTATAAATTAATTAAAAAATAACATGTATTACACTATCAGCAGAACATATAACATAGAGTATCATGTAAAATGTAATGATTATCGATACTTAGTAACCCGGGTTAGTGCACATAGACCCCTTAAGTTGTGGACTGAAATTCATAATCGAGAAATTTAATGACTTTTTATGCAATTAAACAAAAGAATAAAGAAGACAATATTAGTCATTACATATTTATATATTACACATCATATAAAGAAAGATTCTGTTTCATGAACAGAGAATAACTCAGAATTGTTCAACTCTTCATCTTTTTCACTACATTCGAACTTCTTTGCTTTCCTTCTGATTCCCTCAAGATTCTTCAATTTGCATGCTTACCCTTCACCATATTCTTCATTTCAGTAACACATTCTTGATATTTTAATCCATTTATCATACTTTTTGTTTTTGTTTTTTGTTGCAAATAAAAAGAAAAAGAAAATCCCAAATTTGATAAGCTTTAAGGGGTTGGGATCAATGTTTAGCGGTGGAGGCGAGGGCGGAGGTTATTGCTACGAGGGTGGGGGTGGTGGTGGTGGTGGAAATGGTGTTTTGATGAGCAGAGACTCGAAGCCACGGCTGAGATGGACGGCTGATCTCCATGATCGATTTGTTGACGCTGTCACCAAACTTGGTGGACCTGACAGTAAGTGTATTTTTAACTTTTATGTTTCGTGAACGAATTGCAGTATGATTCTCGAAAGTGATATATGATCGGAGAAGTGGGACGAGTATTGAGTATGTAACAATTTGGTTTTAACGTTGACATAAATGTTACATTTTGGTCCTAATTTGACAGTTTGGCGGAGACGTTAAAATTTGACTAGAAAAGCATTAGACCGTCCAATTAATGTTTCCATCGAATTGCGGGGACTAAAATGCAATAATTATGTCAGTATTGGGGAATAAAGTACAACTTGGTCCCGTTCGAGGATCATACCCGGCAATTGGCAGTCCATTTTAACTTTTTTTTTTTAGTTGCGTTTTAGATGATCGTTAAATAGTTAAAAGATGGAGATGGTTTTTTATATGTGGATGCCTCTTGTACCAAAATCATTTTTTAATAGTCATTTTGATTATTTAATCTATGGTGTAACATGGTTTGGATGTGGCTTGTTGGCCTTTCTAGCAAGCGAATCTAATTAGTGAATTTAATTTTGGGATTAGATTAATACTTAAACATATTATGGGATTTTAGTAGGAGATACATTTATCTTTTTTGGGGTTCTTGTGAAGCACACATGAGCAAATTTATTATTTGAAGTTAAATTATGAACCAGAAACTACGTAATTTTGGTATGTAATTTTGAATTGAAAATAAATGGCAATTCGCCTAAATAGGACATGCTCTAGGATTTTTTACGCCGATTATGAACATTGGGATGGAAAATCTAGAATTTTATTGCAAATTTGGCACCTATAAATGATAACATAGCATCTCAATGGGTTTTACAGAAAGAGGACGGAGAGGGTAATATATATTGATAATTTGAAAAGCTTCGGATTATCGAGTTAGCTCGATGAGCTAATGATCCGGAAAGCCGGACGAAGTCTCTACTCATTCAAGACTGAGCCGAACTTAAGTGAGCGAGTTGCTTGGGCTAGCTCGGCTCATCCACACTCTAGCTATACTCACCTCAAATGGCCATTCAGTCGATAGATTACAAGATTAGGGCATTAGTTATTTGTATATAGAAAAAAATTAAACTATGAATGAATAAAATTTTGAGTGTTTAGAAGCTTCCACAAATATGAAAATCGTGATGAAATAACCCGACATGAAATATGCAACAAGCCATCCATTCGGTATCCCTTAGACCGATGCTTGAAATGCTTATCGATTAACATCAGTCTCGAGTAGCGCGTAGAATAACATGTCGAGTACTCGAGTCCGATTAGGTTACTTCCAATGAGTATGTAGCATTGTGTTTATCGTGTATGAAACTCCTTGACAGGAATGAATTGATCCAACTTTATGTGATTATTATCATTTCAAATGTTGTTACATATTATCTGAGCGGGGAAACATATTTCGACCGCGGGTTTTTTTTCTTCTTGTAAAAACAATACCAAACATGAGCCGTGGAAATAAAATTCACGAATGATCGACCGTTTGCAGAAGCGACACCGAAATCCGTGTTGAGATTGATGGGCATGAAGGGGTTAACTTTGTATCATTTAAAGAGCCACTTACAGGTAGGTGCTACACATTTAATGTTGTCCCAGACAGTCTGGTAGTGTCCACATTTATTACTCTACCAACAAAAATACGAGTAGCTGAATAAGTTGTGCATTTATTTGCAGAAATATAGACTAGGCCAACATGCCAAAAAACAGAATTCTGCAGAGAGGAGCAAAGAAAATAGAGGTAATAACCTCAAGAATGTTTGTATTTGTCCTCTTTTGTTTATAGTTTTGGTACATTTTATTAATCTGAACGAAATTTCGAATGTTTCCAGGGGAGTTATATAGGCAATGCAACATTCAGTCTGCAAATCTGAGCACAAATTCATCAACAACTATTAGCACATCCAGGTACTTCTTTAACTGAAGAATTTACTTGCCTCGAAGATCGTGGTGGGGCAGCGCGCGCCTTTGGCGAGCTTCAGCGTTGTGAATATGGTTTTACTTGTTGGAAATATTCTTGATGTTATTTTGTACTGTTGCTCGTTTGACTCAGGAATATTGACATGATGAACGGAGAAATTCCAATTTCGGATGCGCTCATATCACAGATTGAAGTGCAAAAACATCTGCAGGACCAGCTTGAGGTATGTGTTCTATTAACGTTGAATTCCTCCGAGTCGAATACAAGAAATTACTAAGCATTTGGGACATTTTGGGGGTATTGTAGCTGGGAAACTATTTTCATTTTGAATTATGTTCATGTTATTGAGTTAATCTTTGATCGGATCAACGACGAATTCAATTCCAAGTATCCTGTTTTCTTTCACTAGCTAGTAACCTCTCGATATGTGTCCAGGGAAACAGAAACACATTTCTTAGAGTCTCTTATAAGTCATTTGTTTACTCAGGTGCAGAAGAAATTACAAATGCGCATAGAGGCACAAGGAAAGTACTTGCAAGCGATACTGGACAGAGCGCAAAGAAGTCTTTCGATAGACATGAATCGCCCTGAGAATTTGGAAACAACAAAGACCAGAATAACGGATTTCAGCTCTGCTTTGTCGAATTTTATGGAGAACATAAATGGAGAAGGTAATAATGGAGGCATTTTAGACAAAAGGATAACGAGCGATGTTAGAAGAATGCCGGGTTCCAGTTGCTTGAGAGACGAGGAAGAGGACGAGGATGAGGACGAGGAAGATGTCAAAATTAAGCTTGAAGGGGCATCCATCAATTTTGACTTGAATCAAAAGTAAACTGTGAAATGTACTACTTCTCACTGATGTAATTTTAAAGATAACTTGCCAAAATGTTATGAATAATATTATTACAAATTTAACTTCTATGTGCTATTACAACTTATCATCAAAACTGGTAACTGCCCCTTCGATCTTAATTTGAGAAAACATATTTTCATGATACCGTCTATACAAGGCCCACGTTCGTGTCTTTTTATATCTAAGGGCTCCAATATATGCACACCAACACAGTGAAATACACGCGTGAATGGACAAAAATGCCCCCCAACGACCTCCAGAGAAGTTATGATACAATTGTTTATATGTGGAGAATTGAGACATACTTTTAGTTTTGAAGTAATTTAAGAAAAATTAATGTATAATTGAGCTTGAGTAATTTAATTTAATATCTATATTTTTATTAAGTTTTAAAATATCTATTTAATCTTATTTATCATTTTAAAAAATTCTTTTTAAGTTAATAATAATATTTATATGTAATTTTGGAAGTTGAAAGTGAAATCTATAAATCAATCATTAATAAATTAAGGTTAGGACAAAATTGCCTATATAACTCAAATTCATACATTTTCTTTGAACCGCTATCAAACAACTAAACAGATTCAGTATTCAGATTCAATCATTGTTTAGTTTCAACAATTCAGCATTCAGTCACTTACAATCAGACTTCAGATTTCAGTTTTTCAAATTTATGAAACAGGCTCTTAGCTTACCATAAATGTTACATATTAATAGTACTCATCACTATTTTAAATAAGAAAAGAGAGATAGTTATCGATCTAGTCAGATATAGTGGGACACAATTCTACGTTTGTCCCATATAGTTATGATGTTGCATATTAGTTCCTGAAAGTGGCATAAGTGTGACAGTCTAGTCATCAAGAGTAATAAATGTTGCACATGAATAAGGATTAATATGAACCGATTGTCACTTTCGGGGGACTATATCGCAACACTTTTAAGGATTAATCTGCAACAATGTAAATATCTAGAACCAAAATGCAACTTCGTCCCAATTTCTGGGATCAAATCGACGACTATCTCAAAAAACAGATCAATCATTTTGAAATATTTACTTGAGCTTACACATAAATCAAATGATAACACAATTCATGTTCAATAAGAAGGAACTATGGACTCTATAAGTTCTTGAAGTGGAGCAAGCTCTTTCCTTTCTATCAGCCCAAATTCCTGAAAACAGCACGATAAATACCACATTAATTAATGCAAACACACTTTTTTTATTTTTTGTTAATTAGCGATGAATTATATTAAAATGAACACAAACCGAACATTACAAATGAGCGAGTCAGAAAACCGGACCAAGCAAACAAGCTAACACATCTAACGATTGCAAAGAACACATTGAAACTGCATTTTTTGTTTCAAGTATGAAGATAACTTACACATGTGTACAGTATAAAGTGTTTAAAGCATGTATTAAGATGTGCTTCCTCCTTGAGACTGATAATTTTCTGAAAATGGGAATGATAAATATGGGCATATACACGAAATAGGCGTTTGAAAATCGTCTTCACGACATCCTTAAAGTTGGGAGGAAATGGTGCACCTATATACGAATAAAAGCAGAAGATGGATAAGTAACTATACTTTTCGTTAGAGCAAAATCATGCTTATGCCTATATTCATATGCAATGGTTTTTCTCTTCCTTACCAAGCCTTTGAGGAAAGATAGATTCATCATCCAACTGTGTTTCAATCCAATCCATTAGATATTCAACATACTTGGGAGCTGAAACCTCGATCGGTTTCTTAATTTGCACACCATCTGCCCATCTATATTCATACCTGAAACATATAAAACGTACTCGGTAGAAGAGAACTGAAAATGTTCAATCTGACTTTAGCTATTTAAAGCTATAGGAAAGTTTTTGTATAACAATGTCACAGGTTTTGCATAAATCAAGCGTCTTAAGTTCAACTTCCGATTATGCTATACCGCGAAAGTAAGATTAAGGTTACTCTTTAATGAGATCTTACAAACAAATAAACATTCTACAATATCGTACTTAGGGCCTGCAGTCATCATCGGGCAATTTTCTGTAGTACAGAACTCCGCGAGTGTGCCATAGAGCATATTCACCTGATTGAAGAAATCTACAGCTGCAAAAGAAATTCAAAAAATATGTATATATCAATCAATGTTGACCTGGAAAACTCATACTCCGAGTGGACGCCAACCAAACTGCCAAGGAATGCATCGATGTAATCTCTAAAAAGGAGTTCCTTCATCTATGATTTTCCCTCTTGTACATCGAATAGTGTATGTGCTTATTATAGAATAAATGTAAAACAACAAGGAAAACTAATCGAGAGATAGAGGAAGTACTATTAACAGCAAGCCACTCATTGATATCCTCCCCTGGAGGAAGTCTTACAGCTTCCCTCAAATTTCCACTGCCTAAAGTTGCGTCAATATGCTGTCTTAGCTCTGCACCCTGTAACACAAGAAGAAAAAAAGACCTCCATTAGATCGTTCACTTTCCTAAACGATGCATGTTTCGTATCCAAAAGTGGAATATTTAGACATAGAATCGGAGGTCTGACACATGCCAATTGACTCTTGATACAAATGATGAAGTAATGCAAATTATATATTGAATTGAACTCGTAAAATATATAGATAGACAAGCTCCACGTTTCACAGGATGACGAGATTGGGTTGTAATATAATCACCTTACTCCCTGACGGGGCATTTTTTTTGGGACGAAACGTTTTCTGGTTCCTGGAAGACAAAAGATAGAGCTGTTACAAGATGTACTCTATTATACTACACGGACACTTAAAAATGAGAAGGATTCTTAAGACAATTAACACAGCCTGCAATGATCTTAAATATCAGAAACAGAATTCAGGAAACAATTTTGCCCAGAGCGGGTAAAATGAAACAAATTCGAACAACTCACACGATGCACATCTGATATAAACGTCTGAATAAACGTCAGAAATGGATGGGCGATAACATTATTACTCAAGTCTTGTATTCATATCATGCCTAAGCATTCTATTATCGTATACCATAAGCACCCTAGGGTGCATTTCTACGACCCCGTCGTACAGGAATAACGACTAAGTTGCCAAGGCATTGCTTGATCCTATCATCAAATTATCCAAATTCGAATAACCAAACCTTGAAAACTTGTTCGTAGATCGAGTAATGCCATGAACATAAACGAATTGCTTCATTATTGGATCATAGCAAATTCATAACTAGAATGATAACAAATCCAAGATCTAATTTCAATAATAATAAAGAAAATTAAAACAGCCAATTGGTTTACAAAAACTGATGCAATTATAAAAAAGAACATCATGCATAATATAGTTATGAATACGTATTATTATATATATGATCGTTTGTAAAGTATACCTCCCAAGGCCAAACAGACTCATCGCTAGAGAGAGTTAAAAGATGTAAAAAATACAGAGGAAAAATGGTTATGATCACAACGACGACGACAACAACGTTAAATTTTAAATTTTAGAAATAAAATTTAAGCATGGTAATAATGATGGTGCATACCATTATTAATAAAATTAGTACTTTTTAATATTATTAGTGAATATTGTAATTGATAATTATGATATTTAAATATTGTTGGAAAATATACCTTAAATTTCACAAACATGAGAATTCCCCCTTACACTTTTTTGTAAGCATCTAAAAAATAGTTAGCTGGAATGAGCTATGTATTTTTAAGCTCGATAAAATTATTTCTCTATCAATTTGGACAATTTTGCCATTCGCCCCAATATCGGTGAAATATAAAATATATCACCATCGACAACAGCTATAGTTTCACGCAAGATCACGAAGTTGCTGTGTGAACATCCAACTCGACCACTCGAACAACTCCCACCACCACTTGAACAACCACCAGAATCATAGTAGATGTTACTAGCACCATCTGCACACTACTGCTGAGACAGCCTGCCCAAGAAAGAATTCACTTTATGAAAAGAGTTACAAGGCGGGGGTTATACGAATATCCACATTCTCCAATTGCACTTACTTTACTTTGTTAAAGTTACACCCAACTTCGAATTCAATCCACGAGCAACACTCTCCCAGTGTTCGGCTATTAGAATAATAAGTAAAGAATAAAAGCCTCAAAAGTTGTTATATTGTTGTGACATAACAACCATACATATCAATAAGATCGAAGATAGTGAAGTTCTTTTATTACAATAGTAAGTAAGAATAAAGGCCACAAAAATTATTATATCGGTGTGACACAACAGCCGTATAAATCAATTAAAAAACAATGCAATTCTTTAAGTGAATAGGGTGTCAAACTGTCAATTAAGAAAATTGGAAAAACAATATAATTAAAACACATTCTCAAAATTGATAAAGATAATAAATAGATAATATTTTAGAGATAAATTTAAGGTGATTAGTCTGAATGCTCTTAGTGCTACCTGAACTTGTTAAGATTTTTTTTCTTCAGATGATCAATATGACTAAAATGCCCTTGACAAAATCATTTGCTATTGCAAACAATTTTTCGCAAAAGTCATATGACATTTTCAAAAGTTCATGTGCAAAAAATACAGTCCAAATGCCTACTTGAAAGGTAGAATAATTTTGCTACTAAATACTAATACAACTATCAAAAAAAAAAAAGGTATATTAATTTAGCTAGTAATTAAAAGACTTATTTTCATATTGACGCCTGATCTCTCCGCATTTTTTCAAATCGAAACCTAAAGTTTTTTTTTTCCTTTCAAATAAGCCTAATTATGGAGTAAAGTACTCCTTGAATACTTGTGTTGACTGAACTTACTTAAAAATAAAGAATTCCTCTTTCAGACACACACCTTTCAACCTCTCTCTACTGTCTCTTTCTTCTGCTTTCCACATGTTTCTTCAAACCCTAGATCTGCCACCCTTCAGGTATATACCCCCCCCCCCCCCCCCCTCCTACCCCCAACAAATTAGTTCCACCCGTGTTTCTATTTCTGACACAACCCATGTTTTTCTCTCTTGATGTATTATTATTATTTTCTGTCTGATATATGTTTTTTGTGTTGTTGAGCTATTAAATGATCAAAACTGTAAGCGTTATTTGTTTCTTCTATGTTTGGAAGATATCTTAATTGAGCTATTAAATAGTATTCATAAAGTAATTGCTTTTTATTACTAATGTTTATGAGTATTTGGAACATATGTTTGAGCTTCATCTGTTTCTTTGATTGACTGAAATGTTCATACATTAAGTATTATTTAAGTATCATGTTTGGTACATAATTGGGACTTACCGGAGACGTGGCACTCGTATGGCAGACCCCACTAACGGGATAAGGCTTGGTTCGGGTTGCATTTATGTTCGGTACATATTTTCTGTGTTATTAAGCTTTTGAATGTTCAAAGCGTTGAGCTTTTATCTGTTTTTTGATTGACTGGACTATTCGTACAGTGATTAGTACTCCCTGCCGGTCTTTTTAGTTGTCATACTAGCAACTTTCACGTCAATTAGGAATTATTTAAGAATGAATGAGATTTTACGTATACCTTAATCAATGAATAAAACAACAATTTAAGGAAGCTATATTGGTATTAGGAGCTTTTATCACACATTCTTCATTAAATATTGGCTTAAAGGACAATCAAATATTGCAATGGAATTCGAAAGTGACAAGTATTTTGAATCAATTTGTTTTGGTAGGATGACAGCTAAAAAAAGCATTACACTTTTTTGGTTGGTACAGAGTTTTGGTGTTATAGAGCTTGTGAATGTGACAAACTGTGAGCTTTATCAGTTTCGTTGGTTGACTGGAATATTTATGTTTGTTTTCTGATTGGTACCCCCGGTCAATTCGGAAACAAGCTCATTCTTATCACACGCCCAATCCCCCGCACTCCCCCCCCCCCACCACACTCGGTCACTTAGGAAGGAGGCTCTTTAACTGCATTGGGGTATGTTGATGTTAATTTTTCTGTTTGATACATAGTATCTGTGTGTGTTATTGAGATTCCAAATGAGCACAACTACGGTAATCAATCTTTTAGTTTCTGTTTGATGCAGATTTTTGAGGTAGTAAGCTATAAAGGAACAGATTTGTGAGCTTTATCTGTTTTTTGATTGACTGGAATATTCAAATAGTAATTTGAAGGAAAGGGAAGTGGAGAAAGACGAGGGATGAGTGACACATTGGTATCCATGGCGGTAGGATCCGGGGGCAGGGAGATGGGAGGTTATAGGCCACCACCTTTCACGGCAGTGCAATGGCAGGAGCTGGAACACCAAGCAATGATATACAAGTATCTTGTTGCTGGGTTACCAGTGCCACCGGACCTTGTTATGCCAATTCGTCGCAGCTTTGATGCACTCTCCGCTCGCTTTCTCCATCATCCTAGCTGTATGTCCTCTATCACACTCGATTGTTAAGTTTATTATTAAGGGAACGTTAATTTTTCTTCTTTGAGGCTGATTGTATGCCTATTTATATGATAACATCATATTTGATTGATCTGATGATATAGTTTCTTCTTAAGATGTAGAAATTCAAGAGGATTTGGCAACTTGTTTAAATAACGCATTTCCCTTTTTTCAGTTGGTTTGTTGCCTTCTTTTTTGATGCGTGATGCTTGTTATACAGGCTATAGTGCTATATCTATTAATTAATTAATTCTGCTACTCGACTTTAAGAAGAGTTATATTATTTCATCAAACTTATTTCTCTTTCTGATTTTGTTATTGTTTAAAAGGAAAAACATGTAAGTTTTTGTTCTGCAGTTGTGGGGCTTGTTTTAGGAGGCTTAATTTATTCGCATCATCTGATATATTTAATGCGTAAATTTCATTCATGCTAATTAACATGCACGTTAGTTATCCTGAATGTGGGTGGGGCCATTCAAATTGTTTTAGATACCACTAGGAGTTATGTAGTTCGGAAGCAGCGGTGTACATAGTGATCGTGATGGAAAGCACCTGATAGAGTTACAAATTTAGAAGTTGATGGAGACCATAGCTTGGCTGATTATTGTAGTTTTATAGCTTTGATCATTGTGGTAATTATCTTTTGGTTCCTTTATGCAAATTCACTGATGACTGTAAGTGTTCCAATATGCAGTTGGGTATTGTTCCTATTATGGAAAGAAATTTGACCCTGAGCCTGGTCGATGCCGGAGAACAGATGGGAAAAAGTGGAGGTGCTCCAAAGATGCATATCCAGACTCCAAATACTGCGAGCGGCACATGCACCGTGGCCGCAGCCGTTCAAGAAAGCTTGTGGAATCTCAGTCTACTTCGCAGTCATTGGTGACTTCATTGTCACACAATAATACTGGGAACAACAATGGTACTAGAGAAGTGTCAACTACTGGCAGTGGCAGCTCACATAATATGCCTGCCTATCCTGTTGGTAATTCTGAAGTTCTGTCGTTCGGAAGCGACGTAAATAAGCTACAGATGGAGCCTGCTTCATTTACAACAGAAAACAACAAAGAGTTCAGGTACCTTAATGTCTGCCTATCCTACAGATATGTTTGTCGGTGGTACTTTTCCATTCAATTTGTCACTGCAATATTAGTTGGCTATTTTCTCATTTTTGTGGCTTTAGGATTAGGATATCAATCACCGATTTCTTATGCATGACATGTATTCTTTTTTATTAGAACATAACAAAGTACTCTGTTTAATATTCTATGCAATACGAATATTAGTCTTAATACTCCCTGATTTACTAAAAGCGATGATGGTGCTTAAATTTAACAGAGTTTGAAGCCTCAATGGACAAATTAAGTATGTTTTGGGTCTAGATTATCATGTAAATGGACAAATAAGGTTCATTTGAGTCTAGATTACCATATGAATACTCAATAGTAAAGTACATCGATCATATTATCCATGATATATTTTTATCATCAAATATTAAAACATATAAATATATTCGAGTTCAAAATAACAAAGTTTAGCCATTAGATGTCAAAACTTGACTACGCTCTTTGAAAGAGGGAATCTTTCTAAACATCAACAAGACCAGATCCGCATAGATGATTTTAGAGTTTTATATGGGCGTGAGGCAGTAAATCTTTTTGCTAGACGTGGAAAGTGAAGATAAATTTTGAGGAGGAAAAGGAAGTATCATATTGGTTTGCAATATGTAGACCTAATGCGCCTGCCTTTCTTCCTTTCAACTCGCAATCCTCAGTTTGCAGTATCACCCCCCAAAAAAAAAAAGCGGTTGCCTCTTCGTAGGCATTGGGGCATGTTGATGTTCTAGAGGCATATCCCACTCCTCAGAACTCCCGTGTAGGGAGCTAGTATTTTCGTTGTTAATTAGATATCACTCTATTTCATATATCGGATAAGCAAGTTGGGAGGGCTTATGGCGTGAATATTCAGGTATATGCACGGACTAACAGCTGAAGAAGAGGGTCACAAGTTCTCTTTAGAAACCTCGGGGGATATGAGAAGTGCAGTAAGGAGCTTTAATTCACAGACCACCTGGAATCTACAACCATTCCAAATATCATCAAGCCAGGTTACTAAAAATGATAGTTTGTTCCAGGGGAACTCCTCCCAGATGCTCATGTCTCAAGCTTTTGATACATCAATTAATTCAACAGTGCCGAACAAGCTGCATCAACATTGTTTCTTTGGCAGTGATATGGCTGCAGCAGGGTCAGAGAAGCAGGAGCAATCTTCCATGCGTCCTTTCTTGGATGAGTGGCCTAAAAGTCGGGAAGTATGGTCCAATTTTGTGGACGAGGCTTCCAACAAAAATACTTTCTCGACGACTCAATTGTCAATTTCCACTCCAGTTCCTCCACCTGAATTTGCTTCGAGGGGTATATAATGTGCTTTAGCATCTTCTTATGTGGGAATATTTATGTTTTTGGAATTGCTAAAATTGCCTTACCTTTCTCTGCAGATTTTTGAAGGAAGCTCGATATATGAATAACACAGTCGAGCGTTCTTCCATGGTGGTCTTTGCATGAACTCGATTTACTGTTGCTGGAGTTAAGTTATCTTTCAGTTGCTTTTCTTTCATGTGATATCTTCCACTGAGTTTAAAAGTAGCACTCAAGTTCAATTGTTTGTAATAAGTAAATGTGTTTTAAGCAATCATTTGTGGGGCTAGTCGTAGAAATTTTGACTGCACAAGGATATTAATTGTATTTTGCTGCATGTTGTATTTTGAAGAGCAGTTTATGTTTTAAAGTGATACGAATATGGTAATGATATGCGAATGATATTGAACCTGATAGTTGGAAAGACTATTCCGATGGGTGAATCTAATAGCAAAATTCTTGAATTCGTCATCGAGGGCTATAACAGTAAGGTTTGCGTCTATGAAGAAGCTAATGATACTGGTCAAGTACCTACTCTTGGGTGCATCGATGGCCGAAGAATTAGTGATGGTAAGAAACAAAACTAGGGAAGAAGGCTAAACAAATAAAACCAACTTTTGCTTTCAATTAAATGAAATCACAAAAACAATCGTTAGTAGAAGATGAAGATGATAAGATTGCCTTGATAAGTAACCATTTCAAAAAGTTATTGAAGCTCAAGAATTATAGGGAGAATTCAATCCTAGATTTGAAAATTCAAATAATGAAGGCTATGAAAAGTAGAACCCTCATGGAAATTCCTTCTCCACAGTCCACTCTAAGATGTTTTAAGTGCAAGCAACCGGAGCATATTAAAACGGGTTACCCGACAAGACCTCAGAGCAAGTCTTACCAAAAGAAGGTCACGCATGCTACTTGGGGTGATAATAATTCGGAAAAGGGATTTGAGGCCGAGGAAGAGGAAGTAGCAAATGTCGTGTGTTTATAATTGGGCTTCGATGGTACAAAAGGTCCTCGCCTATCTTTAGTGGATCGTCATTAATTACCATTCCACTATTCCAGTGCAGATGCTCCATTGGCCCATTGAATCCTTGGTGGGCTGAAACATGGCTTTTGCTTGGGGCCTAAAACCAGGCCCATTCCTAATCCGTTAATAAACAAATGGGGTCCCGTTGGTGGACTCGCTCTCTCCGACAAAAGACTTGTATGTGATTAATTTTGATACTTCCTTGATTCCTTCATTCAATACTTAACTGTAAATATAAATTAATTTTATATATTCGTGTTGTGATTGACGTGCAACGTGATAACTGTAATTAGGCCTGTAAACGGACCGAACTATATCGAACGTAGACACGTTTGAGTTTGGTCCGCACCTAAGTCGAACGTACGTTCGATCCGGTCCGAAAATTGCGAACATCTATTTTTTACGTTTGAGTTCGAGTTCGTATGATTTTTTGAGAAAAAAAGTTTGACTCGATTCGGTCCGATTTCGCGCACCGTGCGCAAAACGTTCGATCTGAACCAAGTATTTAGGCTTTAGGCTTTACCGTTTTAGTATTTAGTAGTTTAGTACTATTAGATTATTGGACTACATATTATATATGGACCAGCTAAGTGCGGACCGAACTATTTCGCACGGTTTGGTCCGGTTTGTCGAATATCCATTTTTAACGTTTGCGTATACGTTTGAGCGTGCGCACCGAGCCACGAACCGAACTTTTTCGAGTCGAATAATGCAAATCGATTCGAACGTTTTACGTTCGCTCACAGCCCTAACTGTAATACACAAGTGTATATTCTTTATCATTAAAATTTTATTAATTTTCCATTATACATACAAACTTAAAAGAGTAACTACAATTTCAAAAGTATGTTTTATTATTTGTTGAATAAAATATGTCAGATAAATTGAATAGGAGAGAGTACTATATGTACTTGTAATATATGAAAAGTTAATTTTGTATTGATGTTAAGTGCATTAATATCCTACATGGTGATAATATGAGATAATTGTTTTCAATGAGATTTAAACTCATGACCTGTTATCTAGAAAATAAGTCAGATATTATTAAGTTATCGGTTATATGTTGGGTTTTGGGGAAAATGTTCAAAAAATTCAGTAGTGTTCAATTGTTGTTGTATCATGTATGGAATTAAAGTGCACTATTCCTATAAAAACATTATGGATAGTCCCGGGGCACATGTCAAGTGGTAAAGAGCTTCAGATGAGTAGTATTACGCATTACCTCTTTTATAGTGCGTGAGTTTGAGTCTCCTATGAGGCACATCTGTTGTGAAGTGGTTCACGGGCAACCTCAAATCCTTTGAAAATCTGACACACATCCCGTGATTTAACTCCTCGTGACTCCCAAGGCCAGGAGACAACAGGGCCATTAAGATTGCGGTTCTAACTTTTTTTTAACAATATGTTGTACCCAAAAATTGAATATAAGAATCCAACTTAATTATAATAATTAAGCACCTAAATAAAAATTCCTCAAGAACCCACAAAGTTGTAAATAAAGGTAAATTTTGTTTCACTAATTTAAATTTGTATGGTAATTATTATGTACGGAAGCAACAAGTTGTGGAGCAAGGAAGATTCACCTGGTCTCCTCTTTAAACAATATAATTCAAACTTGTACAACACACCGAATAAGGCCACTACACTACATGAAGAAAAGAAGCATGCAATTATCAAAGCAATGAAGCCATTGGAAATGGGAAAAGAAGTTTTGGAGATTTTGATTTTGATTTTGATCCACTTTACAGAGAGATGATCAATGAATAGGCTTTTTTGATATCGTTCCAATTTTCATACAGTAAACAACATTCCTAACGTTTAAATAAAGTCTTGTTCATTTCGACAATGCTTGTCATACTACTGTTCTTTCGTCTTTCGACATCATTCATCAAATTGTCTTGGTAAAAGGAAAAAAGGCCAAATCAAGGGAATAATTATTACGACATTATTAGATTGGTGTATTATCATACATAATCATTAACGACGACACTCGAGCAAAATACTATTCTGGTGTATGCATAGTGTTGTTCGGATTAAGATTATAATTAATTGTGTTGTATTTTCTATACTATAGTAATCTTTTTTTTGAGGGAGATGATGGAGGACGAACTCCCTCACCCGTACTCTTCGTTCTTCGGTCAGGTGAAATGTAAATTGAAAAATAAATATATACTATTACATATTGGTGCCTCGTGATAAAATTGGATTGATTAAATTTCATGGTGATGAAGTTAATATCATTTTGATAAAAGAGTTCGATTTTTAAATGTGGTAGTACATGATTAATTCATTAAATTGGTTTGACTTAATTCATAGATCAAGAACTTTTATTACAATAATGTCACTACTCTTTGCATCTTCAAAATTAAGATATAATAATATTTAACTTTAAATTAGCAATAAAGGACAAAAACTATTTGATGGGATAAGCATGAATTGCATATCATTTCTCTTTTTTCCCCAATAAGAATTACATACAAACATAGAAATTTATAACTATTTTAACATTGGGAGTTTGAGTTTACAATAAACAATTTCGTCTGCACTTTAACTGCTGCATGAAACATCTTATCTTGGATACGACTCCAAATCCACATAACATACATGAGAATGAGATTATACACAGTATAGGTGCCTGAAACTTGAAAAGCTGCAAAGGAAGTAGGAAAATACTTCTCCAGCAAAAGTCAAATCCACAACCTCTTTATAAAAACTCGAGTCGAATACCACCAAACACAAATCCATATGGTCATCATTTCTCTTCTAATGTACACATTTTCACTTAACCCATCGAAGAATCCATCAATTAACATTGCGCATGGATGAATTGTACCCTGCTACGTACAACCATTGTAGCACTTAATGTTAAAGAAAAGGACATTTTGATAAAATTGGTATGCAACCATTGTTTGATCCTTGACAAAATAGACAAAGAAGACAGTTCATTTTGGAGTATAGGTTGTTTAACTTCTCACTTAGAATGCAACATTATGGTCCCCAAGAAATGATAGAACATGCTGAGTACCAAAATAATTGAACAATATAGTACTATCTAGTACAACTACTCAAAATCCATTCAAGATTTGTATTTATGATTTGTCTTAAAATAGCACTTCCTCATGCTTATCGATCTTATCACTTACTCATTTATATACCTAAATAGTAAAGAGTGTGTGAAAATGATGGTACAAAAGTTAAAAGTAATCAATTTACACAATATGTAAGTTATACATAGTGTTACATGTTGACATATAATGAGATACTCCTTCAGTCTCTAAAAAATTATCATATTTGACTTTTGATAATCAAACGATAAGAAATTTGATCATAAATTCTCATTTAACGATAAGAAGTAATATAGTCTTGTGATAATTTTACATTAACGAATTTGCTGGAAACAATCAAACTTAATGTTCGCGTGGTGGAATGATCTAATGGACATTTTTTGAATATGTGTAATCGAATTGGTCATACTAGAACCTGTGTGACTAATAATAACAGAATAGAAAACATGTGTGATCAATTACGTTTTAATGTAGTGGGTTAAAAGTTAGATCATGTCCAATCATGGTAGATTAATGTGCTACAATTTCTTATAAAGTTTAAAACGTTAAACTATAGGGTAAAAGGCTGGAACCATCACCTATGTTTTATCCAGGGTCTTTTTCACTCACCCATAATTTAATTGGCTTCTTTCATTCACCCACAAAATAAAAGGACTTAATTGCTCACCATGATGTGTGGTTTTCCGTTTTGATCGATTAGGTTTCGAATTTGTCCTTACTAAATTATTGAATTAACGGTAACATTAACAGTAGATAATACGGCAATATTGAAAGAGGCTCCTTTTGTTTTATGAGTGAGTGAAAAAGGACCCTGAATATAATATAGGTGATGGTTCCAGTATTTTATCCTAAACTATATAAACAAATAGTTATATTGATTTACAAACTGATCATCATTTTTTCACTTTTCCATCCAATGTTGTAGATTTTGAATTATTGATTCCCGTTTGGAGTAATTAATTAGTGGGAGATGACTTTGAACTTTGGCTATGCTTTTCTTGCTTAATAAGATCTTGTGGAACCTTAGCTTACTGCTTTTCTTTAACTAAACAAAAAGTGTTTAAACATATGATAATTGCATTATGTGGCAAGTTCTTATTGGTTTAGACATAGATTTATGAAGAGTATTTGAAGTTTGTCCCATTGTTCTTGGAGCATTTTGTCTTTGCTTAAAGCTAAGGTTTAGAGTTAAAAGATAAAGCCAAAGGAACACCTAAAACGAAACAAGAGGAACAACAGTGCGTGGGGGGAAAGAACTCAAGAAAGGGAATAATCTTGATTTCTTTCTAACTAATGTTTTCTTAACACTAAGGTTTAGTCATGGACGAATTAATACATTCTCAGAGTATGATGTAATGGTAAGTTGCAAGATGATTGGAATGAAATATTTTGAGATTGTTCGTTGATTTTCTTTTTACAAAATTACTATCGATTTACAACATGTCTGACAAGAGACGTGTCATGATATAGGTGATAGACATTCTATTTCCTTAGGAAAATGAGTGGACTATAAAACATTTCTCCCAATTTATATCCTACAATTCTATATATTATATAAACTAATCTCTCTCCTATCTTGATTTATGGATATTATTATTGTTAAATAAACCTAGATGTCCAAGACCAAGTTTTTCTTATTTACTTTTCTACTTTTGTATTGAGCTTCTTTAAATATTAATAAGAAGTTGGCTATTAATATCCCTTCCGTCCCTAAAAGATTGTTACATTTTGATTTTTGGTGGTCAACAAAACACAATTTAAAACATAATATCTTTTATTATATATCTGAAAAAATTATAAAAAATTGATATTTCAAAAATATATATTGAGACGAATCTAATGAGATCCCACATAACTATATTATTCCTTATCGTTTAATAAGAATTCTTGATCAAATTTTTTAAAGTTTGACTACCAAAATTCAAAATTACCAATATTTTAGGAACAGATGGAGTATATTATTGTAATTATCCGTGATAGAAGGACACAATTACTTCCAAGAAAACAAGCTTTTACACGATTTTGCATTTCACACGATCACTACATTTTTTCTTTTTTTGTAAATTAGTAATGAAGTGAGTATTGAACCCAGGACCTTCTGCTCACTGGCAAAAGCCTTTTCCATTAAGCTATTCGATTAACTCAAATGATCACTATATTTTAACTAATAAATTGTCAACAATGCAAAATGTGTGACCAGAATCATAATCGAGCTACAACCGAGAACCGATTCCACCTATAAATAGGTTTGATCGTGATAGAATTATGAATTGCAAATTTTAAAAAAAAGCGTGAAGTGTAGTAGAATGAGGGGCAAACACTATACACACCAGAATAGTAATTTTTTCTCGAATGTAAAATGACTATTTTACCCCAACCTATTTCCATTTCAACCCTTACAAATACAGGGCAAAACAGTCATTTCCCACAAAAATCTCACTATTCTGATGTATGTAACAAATGAGTAGAATGAATTTGAGGTATTTATAATTTAGGGGTAGCAAAAACATTTCTGACAAGAGACAATAGCAGGTTAAGTGACATATCTGTGTGAAATTTTGGTATATTGTAAAAACTCTGCCCAAGAATAACATAATGTTTGAGATATTGGCAGTGAGAGGTCACAGCCGGTAGTCAGTTAACAATGCAATGTGTTATTATTCTGAGGAGGAGTGTTGCCTTTGCTTCTCCTCTCTCACTATTACTACTGTATGTGCTTTTATAGAATCTTGACTTAAGATTCTTGGAATTTTTAGATGTTGAAAGGGTTTTTTCATTTTCCAAATTCCAATTTGGATTTGTTTTTTTTTGTATATTTGATGCTATTTTTAGGCCCTAGAAAATGCTCGTGCTTGTTTGATTAGACCTTACAATTTCTACTAGAAACTAAATAAGTATGTCTTCATACCACATTTGTATGTGGATCATGAAAACATCATTTGAAATGTTGGAACTTTTTATGTGTAGATTTTATATTTTAGTAACTTTGATTCAGGGTGGAAACTGATTTTTTGGGGGTCCGGATAATATTAAGAAAATGGGCCTCTAAATTATTAGAAAGAACGGTATGGTCTCCTTTAATGTGCGCGCATTCATTAGATGTTTTGTTTCGGCCGTTTGTACGTTGTGCTTTTAGACTTGTGCCTGCGTGGGCAGATGGGCTAAATGACCCGACCGTGAGCTTAATGCGCCATTAATTGTGAGCACGGTTTCAAATGAGTCGCATAAATTGTAATTATGGGTGTTTTCAAAGGACGTTTTCTAACGTTTTCCTCTTCACGTGTTAGTATGAGCCCAGATTCAATCGTTATCTCCTACACAATATTACATGTTAAGGGATTTCAACATGGTCCTTGATTTGTCTATTTCATACGTCTCGTTTGGTTTAGACCCTGCTTTCTTGATTTGCAAATGTTTTTTGCTGGAGTTGTTGCAATCACACTCCTATTATGCTAAAAAAAATAAGGTAACATTTATTGCGATTGCGAGGTGAGCCGTAATGGTTAGGAGGTTGGGTGTTATCCTCAACCGTTGATCTTGGTTGGGGGATCCACTATTCACACCTCAGGATAATGTTTTCTAGGGTGTTAAATCACTATTTTGCCCCTATCTTAACTTCCTTTGTTACTATACTTTCAAATAGGGGCATAAATGTCATTTCATACTAAAAAAGACGAGCTTTCCGAATGGAACGACCTCCTCTAACATGCGCACATTTATCAGTAAATCAGTAATAGGTCTTCATCTTATTGTATTCTACACAACTGAAACCACTAAAGTATCTTTCCCTTGTATTTTGTTCTCTAATTGATACTCAGCTCGTTTTTTAATTGCCATCCTAACAACTTTCACATCAATTATAAATCATTTTAAGAATAAATGTCATTTTAAATTTACATCCCTAATAAGTTAATACAGCAACATTTAATCAAGGTATCAATATCAGAAGTTCTTATTATACATTACTCATTAAATAGACTCTTTAAAGGAAACTATAATCACATATTGTATTAGAATTCTAATGTGACAAGTAGTTTTTTTTTTTTTTTTTTGTAAATTAGCAATAGATGTGAGTTTCGAACCCAGGACCTTTTGCCTTTTGGTCACTAACAAGAGCCTTTTCTACTAGGCTATTCGATCAACTCAATGTGACAAGTAGTTAAAATAGAAAAAATATAATATGAATTGTACTGAAATTATATGAGGACTATTAATTTGGAAAATATATCTAAGTTAGAATGACAATCAAATAGACATTGATTTGATTTGATTATCTTTAATGAAAAGAACCATTTCCTTACAATAATTGTAACTTTGAAATTTCAATGTAATATTTGGTTGTCTTTTGTTTTTAAGTTCCTATCTATAAGAAATATATAATAATTTTTTAATACCAATACCTTCATTAAATGTTACTTTTTTCATTGACTTAAGATAAGTATGTAAAAAATGATTTATTGTTAAATGATTCTTAGTTGATGTGAAAGTTGATAGGGTAACGGCAAAAATGACGGAGTAGCAAATTAAAATATATTATGCCCTAATATACTATTATTGCCACTAGATAAGACCTTTCTAGAGATTCAAATTCAAAATGAGTGAATGACATTGATGTCCCCAGTTTTTACGTAATTGTCAAATAGGTGCCTGGGTTTTTTATTGACATTTTAGATCCCTTCATTTTATTGTTAAATAATTTCTTTAACATAAAATCAAATATCTTATCAGCTACAATGTCCTTATACTTACATCTCTATGCTTTCATATTATTTTTAGCTCACTAAATAGTTGTCTTTCAATTCAAAAATATTTAAATTTATAAAAATATATAAAATAAATAACTTTAATTCAAAAAAATTAAAAAATACTTTATATTGGTTAATTTTAATATAAATATAAGTTTTTTAGTTGTCATTCTAACAATGTTTACTTTAATTAAGAATTAATAATATTTTACATTTATATCTCCAATCAATGACTAAAACAACAACCTAATAAATGTATTGATATTAGACACTTTCATGATACATTCCTCATTAAACTAGTCTTAAAAAAAAAATTCAATCGAGCATCGCATTGAAATTGTAAAGTGACATGTAAGTTAAAACAATACTTTTGGTAGGATAACAACTAAAAATCCCAAAGGGAGTATTTCATACATTTTATATCAGAATTATGTTTGTATAATGTCATCACATTTGATAGATCGCTATTTTCATAACATATGATATATAATATATACATATATATATATATATATATATACATATATATATATATATATATATATGCAAATCTATTAAATTGTTGTTTAATAAATTTTTTAATCTATGATAAATTTGAAATCATTTAGTTAACATTAATTGAAGGAAAAAAAATGTTATTTCACTTTTTCAAAAAGAATAATTTTTTTGATTTTGTGCTTTTATAAATTTATAATATTTTTGAAAATGAAATTTAATTATTTTCATGAGCTAAAAATAGATTAAAAGAATTAAAGTGTAAATATATAGATATTATAGTCAATAATATATTTAAGTTTTTATTAAAAAACTATTTGATAATTAAGTTAAAACTAATGAATTTAAAGTGATAATTTAAAAAACTTAGAAAACTGTTTGATATTGTTGGAAATTGATGTGTCAATTTCCTCAATTAGTGCCCGTGAACTATATCATCTATATATACGGTTCAACAACCGATAGTTATCTGAACTATCAGTAGTCTCACCCGAGATAATGCCGGGGGTCATCGAATGGCAGACTAGGCTCTCTCGATGATCTTCGGGATTCGTGTATACGGTCTTATACGTTGAATCCCGATGCCTTCGTTACTCGGGCTATGAGGTCACACACGTAACAATTACCGAAGATACTTTCGAGTAGTGACCCGAAAGTGAATAAGGGATTTGATCCATATTGAGGAATTTCGGTTCGATCGAGATCGTGTCCCGACCGAACCGATGGTGCGCCCGGAATTGGTTCCGGACACACCATTTGGGGTTTATGTATATATATATATATGTGAGATATATATATATATATACATTATCATTTATTGAAATGATTTAATTAATTAATGAATTAATTAAATAAGATATGATTTAATTAATTAATTAAGATTAATTAATTCCATCATCATGAATGGTTGACATCTTGGTGGCTACTTTATGCCTTGGGAAGGCTTTGTAAGTCTTGGGAAGAACTCTTGTAAGAGAATCTTCCATGGACCAAGAGGCATTAACCATATGGATGGTTAATGTGTTTGTTTAGTGTATAATGTGTTTCATCATCCATTCTATATCATAAGATGATATAGAATGGGTAGAACATCAATCTAAGTCTTGCATATCTCTTGCTAGAGAACACAAGAACACAAACAAACACACTTCATCTTCAACCTCAACCCTCTAGCAAAACTCTAAGTGTAGAGTGTAGAACTAGTTCTACATTTTTGCTATAGTAGTAAAGACTACATACTCCTCAATAACACACACTAGTCCAAGTGTGTCTTATTGCTATCTAAGGTATTGGTGTGGACTATTTCATAGTAGTTTCATATCACCTTGGTGATAGACATTTCTCCAAGAGAAAGCAAAGGAGCAAGGTGTGGGGATAAGCGCTTAAAGATTGACATAGCTTCCGCTCACGCTTCAAAGGTATAACTTTGTAGCACTACTCTTTTATATGTTATTTGTAGCATATTCACACTACCTTTAAACATATACTTCTATGAGCTAGTTTCATTGTGTAAGTTCTAACGATCAACGAATTAGGGTTTTCTAGACATATGAACTATCGTAGTTCATTGTGTCTTGCAACCCCGGGATATTCCAACAGATATATCTTTTTTTGTAAATTAATGATGAAGTGAGTTTTGAACCCAGAACTGGTCACTAGCGATAGCCTTTTCCACTCAACTATTTTGATATATAGTTAAGTAAAAATTGAAGACATGAATGTCATTCACCCAATTCAATAGTATCATCATATTGCCTGTTCAAAATTCTCATATAACGTGAATTAATGGATACAAATCTCATCGCTAATTTACAAAAAAAAAAAAAAAAAAGGAAATTCTCATATAACCTAAGTAAGCCCATTTCATCACCTAGACAGCTGGGCCCATTGTGCCTTCCTTGCCCATGATCACCAATTTGTAAATTTGTAAATTTGTAACTTTTAAAAAATAATTTTAATTATTGCTTTTACTTTTACTGTTTTACATACTACGTAGAACTTAACATACTAAATATATATCTTTTTTATAATAATAAAATAGATTTTATCTAAATAGTTCGTTTCCCATAACATTTTTAAATAATTTTTTGACAGTATAAATAAAACTTGTCATAGTTTTTCGAAAATACATAATGCAAACTAAATTTAATTAGTCCCTCCATCCTTAAATGATTGATACATTTTGACTTTTTTTTTTTCTTTTTGATAAGTCATGTATTCCAAATAATCAAACGGTAATGTTTACGTCATGAGTAACATAATTGAAATTGCTATTGTTTGGGAAATTTAAATGAGTACATTTTGACTTGTATGGTTAATAAAATACAATTTAAAACATAAATATCTCTTATCTACATGCGAAAAAATTATAAAAAGGTTGATATTTCAAAAATATATATTGAGACGAATCTAACAAGATCTCACATGACTATATTATTTATTGTCGTTTAATAAAAACTCATAATCAAATTTTGTAAAATTTAACCACAAAAGTAAAAATATATTAATTATTTAAAAAAGGGAGGGAGTATAAAAGTTCCATTTTACAACAGTGTACCACAACTTTTACTTTGTAATAAAATTAGTAATGAGAAGTAAAACTAATGAGTAGTAAAATTGAAAGTGAAAAATATTACGGTAAATCTTTTTAACTAATAAGGAGTACTAATTAAAGCAAGAGGTAAACACGAAACCTTTTAATAACATCTCGTTAAAATAATTATCATATTATTGAATCATCGATACAAAAGTAGCACAACTTGATTTGTTGAAGCTAGTTAAGAACAAGTAAATCCAAAAAACAAAACAATCCCACGTTTCCGTTAAATAACGAAGAAAGATGACGGCGTCCCACACTCTCACCCCCCTCCTATATATACCTCAACATAAATCCCAAATTTGTTCTCTTCATTTGTCTTTATTCCTCATTTTGCTTCATCACTTTCTCTTTTTCTTTTATTTTTTCCAAATCTTTTTCAATTTTCTCCCATATTTAAACACAAAACACTTCATCTAGCTACCATGTATTAACATCAAACCTCGAGAATAATAATTTCCCCCTAAATTTGAACCCCAAAACAAAGCTAAACTAAACCAGAGATTTTGATTCTCCATTATTGTTTTCTTGTGAAAATTGCATTGCCCATTTTACTTGAATATCTTCAGAAGCTAAAAATATATTCATAGCTCAGAATCAAATATGGGATTTTCTTAAGTTTCTTGATTTGATTTGGTTATTACAAGGGCTGTTCAGACAAAGCAAAACAGAGCAGCAAAAAAAGGTTTCTGGTCTCATTTGAGTTCCTATCAAAATACTTTGCTTCCTCAAAGGTAATGCTCCAAATACATTTCTAATCTTCTTTTGCACATGGGTTCCTATTACCCAAACCCGAGACCTCGTCATTAAATCTTTTTCTTTTTAATAAGAATCGAAAGCAGGACCTCTAATTCACTAGAAAAGAATTCCTAACCACTAGTTCATTCGATATTGTCTCGTCATTAAATATTATTAGTGTTGTTTTGAAAAATGTGTCGTTATTTGGTTGGGGGATTGGGGGGTAGGGTCACTATCAAGGGAAAACAGGATTGTGTGTATATTTCTTACAACTATTGATTCTTTTGTCCTTTAGTTCAGCCATAAGCTGCTTTCAGAGTTGGACAGACAAACTTCATTCACTTGAAAACTGATTACTCATTCAATTTTGTTGCAGAAAAATCAAAATCAAGATTCACTTTTTTATTTTGTTGTCTATATACATTTCCTATTTAGTAATGTTGCGTGTAGAATTGGATATTAAAAGAAAAAGGAGATTATTACTATTTATTTGATTATGGCCAATATTTAATGTTGGTGCTGGCATAATTTAGTATGTGTCAGAAAATTCGGCTAATTGATTCACAATATATAATCCCTTTATTGGGTTTGTAAGCATTAAAGATATTAAAGTAGGAGACACTAGACAAGGCCACATTTTTGGGATTTTGGTTTTCAATTATTGATTCTATTGAAAATCCCTAGCCAAATTTGTCTCTTTTTTTTCCTTTTTTGTTTGCATTCATGATTATTTTACAACTTCAAAGAATCACCATTTAATTTTTCATTACATAATTAACTTAAAAATGCATAAATAATTTGTTACCTCACTCAAATATGCATGTATACAACTGTTGGGTTAATGGGTGATTAGCCCATAAACTAATAAAATCGATAGGCTATGATACCTATATTTATTGATAATAATAGTTATATATATTTATTGATGATAATAATTCTATGAATACAATATATAATTAGAATACCTATATTTATAGGTAAAATACTAGTCACAACTCCCATAGTAAACCATTTCTTGAAAAAGAAAACAAATTTGATATTGTCAAGATAAAATTTTGTTCAATTCTTTTTATACGGTGTGATTTGATGACTTATAATGATAATATTAGTTGTTAATAGTAGAATGTATATGTTTCTATTTAAATCATGGAAACATGAAAAAAAATTATAATAACCAATTTAGATTCCGATGAAAATTTAAGAATGATATAAAAAAAATTGAACATACTTTTTGTTATGACGATTTGAAAATTGTTTTGACATTATCACCAATTCAAAAAAAGGTTAAAAGATCAAAAGATTTTAAACTTATTTTCATCTACATTATACACACCAACTTTTTTTCCTCTCTTTTGGAAATATTTTTTTTTTTTTGAAATTATAATTTATGGAGTAAGTGATAATTGTTGTTGTGTAGGAGAGAAAATATTGAAGGGTGATTAAAAGAGAGAGGAAAAAGGGGGGAGGGAAGAGATGCTGACGTGTATAACATGCTCTAAACAGAAAGATGATGGAACAGAAGAAGGCGCGCGTGGGACTCCAAGTACAAGAGAAGCCGTCAAAAGCCTGACTGCACAGGTTCTAATTCTTCTCCCAATGTTCTTTTTTTCTTTTTCATTTATTGCAACCTATAATAACATTCTTCAATTATGGACTAATTTTTTTTTCAAATATATAAATTTTGATAGTTAAAAAACGTGCAAAGTGTAATGGAAGTAACAAATTTTTTTATCTTTTTTTGGGACAAATTACTCTCTTTTTGAAACAATTTAATTGGATGTTTGTTACATTTCCTGCGACCCTTTTTAATCTCGCTCTTTTAAAATTGTAATATTAACATTTTTATTTTAAAAGTTCACTGAAAAACTAAACAACAAAAACCTAACATGTGTCCTAAAAAAAAGTTGAATCGCAATCATAATTGTTCCTTTGCCTTATATACTAGAGAGTCGCGAGTAGGTAAATCACACGTTGTGCCTGACACGGTCAGGGAACCTAATATGTGTCATGATATTATCAAAATGTAGCAAATAATGTTACACAATTTTTGTAATAGAGGATCTATTATTGTGTATTTTTTTATTTGCTTTTATTTGTTAGTAGTTCTTTTTTCTTTTTCTTAGAAAAATAAATTGATAGGAATTTTGCTTTAGTCATTCAAGCATATCTGCTGTGGGGTCTACATGTTTGTATCCCCCTCTAGTTTTGGGGTCCATACCTACTCTGCGTTTTTGCCGAAATGTGTTACAAGAGCTTTTTCTTTTTCTTATTAGTAACAGATGTGCTTTATTTTGTAAGAATTTGTACAAAGTTTTGGGGTTTGGGAATTAAAATCCTAATATGAGGAATTTAAATTAAAACATGTTTCGTTTGGAGCAATCTTGACAAGGACATCGTGGGGGAGAATGTATGATTTATTTGAACGAAGGTGAGTTAAAATAAAACGCGCGAGATTGAGTTTTGAAGATACTTGTCGTGAATGAAAACCACGCGCGCCAAAAAAAGTTCGAATATGGTAATGTAGTTAATTATGGAAGTTTTTAATGCATTAATATGGGGGCATCATCTTTGGGCATGGTATGGACCTAAGTTGTGGAAATGAAATTTTGGGTTCACAACTTAATAAAGAAGCTTTATTTCTTTTCTATGTGGGACAAAGATAAAATTGATTGGGATATTACTCTTTGCTTTGAATTACATTGGATCATGTGTACAAATCTTGGTCCCAACTTGATTATCTTTTCTAATCATAATGTCTTCAATGATTCTTTTTGCATTCTCTTTTTTTTTTTTATTGAAATCTGATCAACCATGTGATTTTGGAGACTAAATTAGAATGCTACAGTTTTTCAGATTATACTTTAACTTTTCCATGATCAGACAATAATAGCCTGGATCCATCGATAAATTCGATATTTTATTCTAACGTTCATTTCAAAATGCAAATATAGTATCATGACTAAAATCATAATTATACTTCATAGCGAGGGAGGTAAGGGGAACGACCGTTGATTGGATAACGGAATCGTGGAGCAAGCCGAGCCGAACCGAAACTTGTGTTGTGGTTGGTGGAACTCGAGATAAACTAGTATTATAATGTTTCCCTGTAATGCTAGCTATACTTCTGTGTGACCCTACCATTGATTCTCATTGTTGAAAGGGACATGATATGAAAGATTTTTTCAAGTCCAGGCCCTTAGTATTATGGTTTTAATTGAAAAAGAAAGATAAGGTACATTTTTTGTTCAGAGATGCATGCTGTTCTGGAGAGATTCTTTTGTTTCAGACCCTCAGCATGCTGTTGGAGGTTTGGTAGATGCCAACAATTTCGGATACAGTTTTTAAAAAATAGGGATACGCAGCCTCGACAAATAATGTATAACTATTCTCGTAACCACATAATTTGCTACCAAATGGACTACCTTAACGAACGTTTGTTTTTGTTTTTCCTACCCTTTATGGTTATTACGTCGGCCTGCATACCAAACATAGCCTCGATCTCAATATACGTTGTCCTAATCTGATTTGTACTAGTTGCATGCATTTTACTGTGTTTGTTCCTTGTAGGACTGCAAGTGTGAACAATGTTTGGTCAATTTATGAATGAAAATGAACATGTAGTGTCATTTACATTTAAAACCTTGTGGGGAGTGGAGATAAGACAAGTCAGTTTTGTATGGAAAAGACTCTTCTTTGTTTATCTGTCTTGTCCCACATTTGAATTCTGGTCTGCCAACTCAGCTTTACTGATGAGAAAACCTGCATCAGAGGGAAAATAGTAATTCCAAGATTGTCTCGAGTTTCGGACATCGATTAGCGGCCTAATGTCACATTGACTTAGGGATTGAAAGATATTGCAGTTGAACTTATTGCTAATATTTAGGTGTTTTTCAGATTAAAGATATTGCACTCAAAGTATCCGGTTCGAGCAAGACTAGCAAGCCAAGTACTCCTAGTAGCTACAGAAGAGGATCTCATAGGCCATACCCCGATTTCGATTCAATATCAGAGGGAGTTCCATTTCCTGGTAGCTCAAGTTCTGCTCAAGCATGGGATTTTACCAACTCGAATCATCCTACATCGAGGTTTGCTGGGGGTTTTCCGGGCGACAGGACACCAGGTGGAAGATCCATCTCCGCAGCTGAAGCAATTGTAGAAGAGGATGGTGAGCAGAAGGAGTGGACGGCACAGGTTGAACCTGGCATACAGATCACCTTCGTGTCTCTTTCCGAAGGTGGGAATGATCTTAAGCGGATTCGCTTCAGGTACCACTACACAATGTGATGCACTCAAATTTTGTCTGCCCATCTGAATATTGGTTATATAACACTAGTTAGCTTCCTAAATTTCCAACTCATATTAATGATATTTTAAATTTGTTATTGAAGTCGAGATATGTACAATAAGTGGGAAGCTCAGAGATGGTGGGGGGAGAATTTTGACAGGATCATGGAACTATACAATGTCCAGAGATTTAACAGACAAGCTCTTGATACTCCTGCAAGATCTGAAAATGGGGTAATCACTTCGATCTCTTGTCCTATCGGGCGTTGTCTTGTTATTTCATATTATAACCTCAGATTGCCATTTAGGCTACTGTAAGTCTTTGGTGACTTATTATACTGATTATTACAGAGAGATTCTTCTTATTCGAGGCTGGGGTCAGCAGTGGAAAGTCCTAGGATGACTCCATCAGCCAACAGAGACTACAGTAGGAACTTCTACAAACCCCCTGGAAGTCAAGGCTATTTCCCTCCTGATCTTCAGGAAAAGGACGGTGGTAGACATTTCAATGCCGGATCAAGTGTTTATGGCACTGGTGGAGCGAAGGGGGAGATGTCGTCTATGGATGCATCAAGAACTACGACCTCATCCCGAGATGAGGCTTCAATCTCCATAAGCAATGCCAGTGAAATGGAGTCTGAGTGGATAGAAGAAGACGAGCCAGGAGTATATATTACAATTAGACAATTAGCCGATGGAACGAGAGAGCTAAGGCGTGTCCGGTTCAGGTATATGATTTCTCAATCCCTAACTCACACCATTGTTGTTTAATTTGTTAAAACGACGCCTATCTGACTGCTACTCTTCTTCTCTTCGTATGTTACACTCAGCCGAGAAAAGTTTGGAGAGGTGCACGCAAAGCTCTGGTGGGAAGCAAACAGGGATAGAATACAAGCTCAATACCTTTAGCTGACTAGTATTACCTTTAGCTGACCAGTATTTGCTAGTTAATGGGAAACAATCAGAAAATCCAACAAGTTGGAAGTGAACTTTTTTTCTTTGTGATCATGAGAGATGGTGCAGAACTTCTTAGGTCACATCCATCAATGACAGTGGGTTGGAATACATAGATGTGTTGGCTTCGGATCACGTTGTTCGGCTTTGAATCCTCTACCCCGAGTGCTCTCATTCTATTTCATACACTTTATATGTTTATAAATCATGCATTGCGTATTTACATCATAACCGATCATGAATTCATGATATTGACAAAACATCGAGTACAAAATTTCTACGTTTCGGGTATAGAAGGGAGCACAATCTGGGTAGACTTTTCGTTCATGCTGTTTCAGTTCGTGGATAGTTTGTGAATTATAGTCGAATTTTGTTAAGACATTTATGTTTTTGTTTTATGCAATTGAAACTTCATGTCAAGCTACACGGGTTGTACTATCAACTGAGGCCTTTGTCACTATTCGACCTCAATGACTCGTTGTACTATCTTGTGTTTGTGATTCTTTGCCATCACAATGTGGTATATAGTCTTTTGATTTCAACTTTTTTTTTTTCCGAAATAGCTTACCTGTTAATCCGTTATTCTAAAGTTAAGATTGTATACTATACGGTTTTTCATTTTGGTTATGATTGAAGTTTCGTTACATGTCTTTAAAGAGTCTTCTGCCTAAGCATGTTTTGTGACAACAATTAAGTTTTTATGAGATTTGCACTAATTTTAGGTGTTGTGACAATAAGTCAACAAGTCTTTATTAGCTTAGCACTATTGTTACATGTATCGTGATGTGAGTCATTTTCACGAGCGGCCCTTGGTGGATCTGGCTCTATTTTAGTTGGATCAATGTCACGAGGGACGATTGATGGATTTGAGGGTCCCTCCTTGCCTCATTGGTATGGTCCAATGGGGGCCGTTGATGGACCTCTTGCTCTTGATGCTCCTCCGATGGCTGACCTGAAGTCCCTCGGAGTTTCTTCGGCCGAGGTTGCTTAGATTTACGAGGGGCTTTTTTTTTTAGATTTACGAGGGGCTTTTTTTTTTAGATTTACGAGGGGCTTTTTTTTTTAGATTTACGAGGAGCTTTACTTTAGGACTCCTTCCCCAAGGGTTTGAACAACGTCGAACTACCTTGTTTACTCCGAGCCCTCGTGGAGGCTCCTTAATGGGTTGTACTGTCTCCTCATTGAGGTATTTATAAAGATAGAGCTACCTTATGAAATAGTTTGTTTTTAATAATTTAAAATTTGGATGATCAAGTTGAATATAACACAACAAAATATTATCATAATCCATATATGAAGTGAAGTTAAATGAAGATTCAGACATATGAGATAATAAATAGAAGTTCGAAATATTATTCTCAAAATAGTAAAGACCACCAATCGCACTATTTTTCTTTTCAAATAAGGATCGACATATTCATCTTTTCAATCAAACAGGAAACACATTTAAATTAGGAGGCAAAATATCATCTTGTTATTCTTAGGCTTTTTTTCATCTCGGCATTTGAACTATTGAAAAAATCCCAAATTAGCAGCTGGTAAACTTTTTATCCCAAGTAGGTACCTGGACCGAAAAATTGGCAGATGAGCTTTTAGTTTTCTCATTTTTTAGAATTTCGCAGATTTTAAACATTTAGATGGAGGGCAAAATAGTCAGATTACATCTAAAACTAACTAAAGCTATTATTAATCTAACTCAACCTCAACCCAACCCCCATTTAACCCCATCCCCATTATTATCTACTTCAAAATAAAACCTCCCACCTTTTCAACTTCTATTATCCTTTTCTTTCTTCAATCAAGAAATTTTTTCTCACGACAATCACCCCAAGAAATGACACCAAGAAATAATAGGCAAGCAGCCTCGTGCGCACAAGGTTGATGCGTGGAGCAACTCCTCATCACTTCAGAACCATATTAAGTTATTAGGCCTTGTAAATATCACCCCTTTATAAGGAAAGATAAGGTCCAATCCTACCGTATGGACTTGGAACTAGCAAGGCAAATGGGTAAGTTGGGCAGGGTGTATAATTATTATTCACACTACTTATTCTCCACTGATCATTCGATTGTACGTGAACCTTCTTCGATCATCCTCATTGAGTCTTGATTCGATTTCATTCCAAACGGACTGAAGTTTTCATTCAGTACTCGTGCACCTGAATTTTGTCTTGATTTTTGGCGTCTAAACTTTTCTGTATATTTTTCCTACAAGATGTCATATTTTTAATATGATTAACTTGTCATTGGGTTAAGAATTTTAAAATGTTTAAAATCTGCGAAATTTTGAAAAATGTTAAAACTAAAAGTTCAGGTGCCTACTTGGGATAAAAAGTTCACCAGATGCTTATTTGAGATTCGTGGGGGCCCAAGCCGAGCGTTCTCTTAACGGGCCGAGACCATCCGCCCTGGCCCGGTTGACACGTCTTGTAGTTGTAGGCGACGTTAACCTTCTTTTTTTGTTAAACAAGTTGATTTAATCGATTCATCCTAGCCCATTATAGAAGCCCGTCCAATAGCCTATAAGCCTTGTCTCTGTTGTTTGAGAATCTCATCCCCAAGTAGCAAAAACAGCCACCAAAACACAGCTTTAATTGTTTAGTTTTTCGATTTAATAACAAAAAGTCAACTTTAACGTTTCCAAATTCCGCCAGTGTATCAAACATCATGTTGAACTTACCAACGAAGTTATCTTTGTAAGTTAAGCTCGTGAATTTTGGTAAGTTGACCTCAAATATAGTTTAGGATGTATTTTTGTTGACCTCAAATATAGTTTAGGATGTATTTTTGTTAATTTTGACTATTGAAAAATCGAACTAGAGAATAATTTTTGAAATGGGGGAGTAGTTTTGAATTAATTGTTAACATTGTTTTATTTTTATTTGATATATTGTAGCTATTGATTGCGACGGAAAAATCAAGCTTACAGCTAAGGCTAATCAACAATAGCTTCCAAACTATAGATTTTATTCGGTAAAAGAAATGATTTTTTTTTTGTTATGGATATTTGGAAATTTATTTATATTGAATATTGAAGTGGATACTGCTTTTGGTTGAGTTGTTGATTTAGGTGTTGTCAAGCTCGAATTGATGATGCAATGGTAAATGTGGTATTGAATAACTTGGAGAAGGAGAGTGATCGAAAGAATGACGTCTCAGATGGGAATAAGTCATGGTTTGGATCGTTTGAAAAAGATGAGGTTTGTCTATCTGATGTTATTTTTATTGGATATGTTGTAGCTATAAATTGCGACGAGCTTACAGCATAATCAACAATAGCTTCCAAACTATAGATTTCATTCAGTATAGCATTGCTTGATTTTGTAGAAAAATTGACCTCGATTTGCTTGTTTCGAGGTAAAAGAAATGATTATTTTTGTTATGGGTATTTGCAAATTTACTTATATTGAGTATTGAAGTGAATACTGCTTTTGGTTGAGTTTAGGTGTATTCAAGTTCGAATTGATGATGCAAGGGTAAATGTGGTATTGAATAACTTGGTGAAAGAGAGAGATCGAAAGAATGATTTATCAGATGGGAATAACGACTCAGGAGCCGTTTTTAATGTTTTAGATGTGATGTTGAAGGATGCTTTGGATCGTTTGAAAAAGATGAGGTTTGTCTATCTGATGTTGTTTAAGTTGACATTTAAATGAAATGTTACTGAGAAGTTAGTTGTTGAAGATATATGGTAAATTTTCAAGGCAAAATGCATTAGTTTTTGAACATATATGGTAAATTTTCAAGGAAAAAATGCATTATTTAAAAGTGTTCTGTAACTTTGATCCGTTGATCGAAGAAGATTGAGGAGTAATTATTACAACAACATCTATTTCTTGTTGTGATTTTAAAAGCATTGAGGAGGACTAAAGGGCATTTTACTTTCCCTCTGTTTATGTTCTGTAAATAGTGATGGTTGCATTTTACCAGACTTGGAAGTTGAAAAGGCCACCGAAATATTGTTGTTGTTTGGATTATTTTTTTACATGGAGACCAAATTTCTTGGCCAAATTTACATGTTATGTACTGGAATTTCATCTAGTAGTCTTCCCTGAAGAAATAATATTAACTTGGTCAACAAAATCTTTACAGGGAAAAAATAACATGTAGTGAGAAACGCATTGTAGGCTGCACTGTTGATCAAACTTTCGTAGATGATGCATCTATCATTAGAGACTTATGTTTAAAAGGTAAGCTGGGAGTAGCTCTATCTCTGCGAAACAAGTTGGTGCAAAAAGGTCTACAGCCTGATATCGTGATACAGAACTACCTTGTAAATGGATTATGCAAAAATGGTGATGTGGAGAAAGCAAAGTCTCTTGTTGAAGAGATGTTGCATGGAGGTCCCTCCCCAAACTGTGCTACATACAACACATTAATTATGGGTTATTGCCTGAACAATTCTGTGGATAAAGCACTAGATGTATTCTCTATGATGCCTAACTTTGGGGTTATGCCAAATACTGTATCGTGTAACATTCTGGTTCATGCACTTTGCAAAAAGGGTCTGGTTGAAGATGCGAAAAAGCTTCTTCATTATGTATTAGGTGATAATGCAGCTGAGAGAAACCCCACCTTGGTCACATCAACTATACTTATGGACGGCTGTTTTAAGAATCGAGATTTAGTTCAGGGGCAATCTTTCTGGGAAGAGATTCTTCAGAAATTTAAGAAGGCAGATGTCGTTGCATATAACGTTGTCATGCATGGATTTTGTCTGGCTCGACAGTTGCCTCTTGCCTTCATGTACTTGTCTGACATGTTAAAAAATGGTTTACGTCCAGACATTTTTTCTTATAACATTCTCGTTGGTGCACTCAGTAAGCAAGGAAAGATCAATGAAGCATGTCATATCTTTGATGCTATGTCGAGAATGGGTGTTTCTCCTGATCGGATAACATATCGACTGATTATACGTGGCCTATGCTATAATGGAGCTGTGGACATGGCTAATGAGTTTCTCATCCGCATGTTGGAGAATCGTTTGGTAGCTGAACCTTTAGTTTGGAATGTCGTAATTGATGCCTACAGAAACTATGGCAATGTACAGAAAGCTTTATCTATAAAAGACCAAATGGTTGAATATGGTGTTCAGCCAAACATCTATACTTATAATACATTGGTTCGGGTAGCGTTGAGAAGCGGAAATGTTGTTGAGGCATATTCACTGAAGAAAGAAATGGTCTACAATGGTGTATTTCCAACTGCCTTGACTTACAATGTTTTTATGAATGCTGCATGTAATGAAGGTCATCTCCGTACTGCCATCTCCACACATCAGGAAATGGTGTTACGAGGAGTTAAACCAGATGTAGTGACCTATACGATACTACTCAAGTGTTACTCCTTGTTGGGGAAAATGAAAGGGGCAAACGATCTGTTGGATAAAATGCTCGAGGCAGGATTATCAGTTAACCATGTTCCCTTTATGATACTAATGAAAAAGAGTTTCAAGATGAGAGAGTTTGATAAAATGTTTGATCTTTACGAAAAATGGTTAAGAAGGGGAAAATGAGGTTATTCTTAGTAGATGGTTTCCTTAATGCTGCTGATTCTGATCGACTTAGCCACGCTTAAGATTTTTTTATGGAAAAGCATAAGTCCACTCATTTTGTGGATCAATAGTACATGATGCTGCTGACACATATTCTCTTGAAGTAAGTTATGCTCCAGTACCCTTTTATTGTTTTTACCCTTCAAATTCAATTGTTTGATCCTGTTTCTATTTCGTCCGACCTTCAATTGAACAAAAGGTATACTATTTTCTTATGGGACAATTGAAATGTTTATGGAACTTACAAAAGGTCATTACAACTAGAACAATTTCGGAAAACCAAAACGCAAGCTTATGACTTTGATTTCTTAGAACAAGTTGTATGGATGGATCATTTGCTTAAAAGTAGGTTGGTTTCCATAGCTCCATTAAATGCACAAACACACTCACACATAGACGTGTCAACCTAACCGGGCCCAACCGGGCAGTCCGCGGGCTTGGCCCGTTAGTCTGGCCTTGCCCTAGCCCCCTCCAAAGCCCCCAAATACCCGGCCCGCCCCCAGGCCTGGTTTAGACGGTATACCATGTAAATTACGTGGTATACTGTTGCCAAGGGTAATGTGTAAGTACTAACCCATTATGCCAACTTGATTATTTGTTATTTTTTATATTATAAAATAAAAAAACGTAGTTTAGTGTTTCATTACATATTACTTAATAGTATGACATCTTTTAATATTCTTATAAAACTGTTTAATGTTGGATATTATTAAAATACAAGATATATTACTATATTAATCTTTAAATAGTAAAAGTATATTTGTCATTATAAACTATTTCATGATATGATTGATATAGTTTATTTAATATATTATTATAAGAGATTATTTTATTTACTTTGTAATTAAAATATTATTGGTTATTTATGAATAAGAACACGAGATGCAATTATATATTATTCTTTAAACAATTTAAGTTATTTATTATTTAATAGCATACTATTGTAATATTTAAAGTAATAAGTAATAACATTTATTATATAAAGAATAATATACTAATGTATTTTATGCTTTGTATATACATTTATATTTTGTAATGACAAATTTAACATTGAACAACTTTTATAATATCATTAAGAAAATTTATCAGTCTAACTAATTTGTAATATAATGATGAATATTGTTATATTTTAAGGGTATGTATTATTTGGCACAAAATATAATCAAGTATAATACAATTATGATATTGTGATAAATGTTGAATAATTTAGTGACTTTAATAATACTAATATACAAAATAACAAAATGGGAGCATGACTCAATGGTTAGTGTACTATTTATCAATAAACAAGGTCTAGTATTCAAATCCCCAAGCAACATTTCATTTTTATTGGTAAAACAGTGTACGTGTAATTCTTCGAATTTTCTTAGAAACTGCATGAACAATTGTCTAGACAGTGATGGTTTGTGTTAAAGTACATTCAAAGGTGGACCTCATTAACTATATATTAAATTGTTACAGTATTACTCACGACATGTATGTTGGAGATGGAAGATTTGAGGGCCTGGATTGTTTTTACTTCTCTTTGAACTCAATCTTAGGAATGCTAAAAATCATTCTTTCTATGCAATCCACTTGTTAACTGGGTTATGATTTCGAGATTTATTGTCTTCTTTTTCTATACTTGAGTTTGCTGCCAGCTTATACTTGTTACTTACATAATCTTTGTCGATATAGATTTTCGAGATTTATTCTCTTCACCTTTTGATTCTTCTTTATTCTTTGCACAGTTTTATTGATGTTGAGGAAACTTATGGTGAGAAATGCTCTTGCGAGCATATTTATTACTGATATAGTGATTGGTGGTCTTGACGCGATTAACATTCCTCACAACTCGATTTTACGTTCTGTTTAGTCCTTACAAATGCAGATCATATCTTGTTTCAGGAAGATTTCGACGAGCATGCTGAGAAAGCAAAGACTCTGCCAGAGAGCACTTCCAACGAAAACAAGCTGATCCTCTATGGACTCTTCAAGCAGGCCACAGCTGGGAATGTGAACACTAGTAAGCAATTCTACTAATTAGCTGGACAACGTCTCAGCAAATGTATTATCGTGCCTCTAGTAAGTCATCTTTGTGGGAAATGTGTTCGTTAATTTGAGTTCCTTTGACACGCAGGCCGCCCTGGAATGTTCAACATGCGAGACAGGGCAAAGTGGGATGCTTGGAAGGCTGTTGAAGGTATCAAATGAATCCTTATAATTTTTCTCAGTAAAATGATATCCCTTTTCGAAACACCATAGCAACAGTGTTGATTCATCTGTAGTGCTGTCTACATTAAACATTTTTGCTGTGTTACTTAGCCGCGCATGTATAGTTTCGTAATGGTGAATATCGTTCATTCTTTTATATTGTCAGGAAAGTTGCAGGAGGAAGCAATGGGCGAGTACATCATTAAGGTGAAACAGTTGTCGGAAGAAGCAGCTTCAAGTTAATAACATAAAGATATGAACTATAAGATGTTCTGGATTTATAAAACATTTGGATAATAATTATAATGTGAACAGTATTCATCTGTTGCAACTTAACTTGTGTTCTAATCTCATACTATGTTGTATTAGGTGGGGTTTATTTGCTAATGCTGCATGTCTTTAGCCCTAACAAAAAATGACGAAATAAGACGAAATACAATATTTTATCTTATTTAGTAGTTTCTATATTTTTTACTTGATGTAGAATCAATTAGTTTCATTCATTTTTTGAGAATATTGAATTACCCAGTGGTTAGAAGGTAGAGGTCTTGGTTCGATTCTCATCATAAGAGGTGGTTGGTAGGTTTTATTAAAAAAAATTAGTTTTCATTTAAACGCATTACGTAAAAAATTACATAATACTTTAAAGTAACTTATGGATTTCATATTTGTATATGCAATGTGATCGGATGTTATTGTGTAATAATAGAGTATGTCGTGTTTTCCTCATAAATGCATATAATACATTTAAAAAAAATTGATTATGAATTAATAATAGTACTCTAATAATTTTGTTGTATGAGTAACCAATAAAGACGAAAACCAACGAAAATGAAATAACCAAAAATGACGAAACATGACGAAATAAGATGTTTCGTCTTGTCTTTATTTGGTGGTAAGGATTTTTTCACTGGAATTTTAGGGGCAAACAATTAAGACGAAATAAGATGAGCTGCAATTATTTTAAAAATTTCGTATAATTTTAGCACAAAGAAATGATTTAAAAAAAAATAGTTTAATTTATTCTGCCAAATTCTCATATATTGGGTTCAAACCTTGACTACTAGGTCTTTAACAACAAAGAAGAAGAAACGAAATTAAGGAAGATTTTACAAATCACATAAAAACATTATTCAAACATAGTAATCATCACACACCAAATTGCTATAGAGGTACCCCTGAGAACAACTTCTTTATTTCATTAACTTGTCGACTACTACATATCAATATCACATCATTGGCGAGTGGCAACAGCGCTCAAGAAGATAGGAACCGGGTCATCCAGGAACAGAACCGCGACCACGCCTGCTCTACAATGGCATCATCCACATCACTCATCCCCATGTCCCTTCTTCGCTTCTTAGCTTCAGGAGAAACATTCATAAAGGCGTGCGCAGCATCAGGGTAGAAGTATACTTCATTTGGTACCCCGGCTGCCTTAAGCTTCTCCTCCAAAGCTTTTCCAGTCTGAAAGTCAAACAAACCAATTAGTGTGATATTTCAACAACAATAACATAACAACAAAGGTAAGTACTCGAATGTGATTGTTGAGCTGCTCATCGATCTGAAGAATGGTAGGTCATTTACATGTACAGAAACTAGTCTAGAAACCTGTATTCTGTCTTGAGTCTTGACCTATCAAATTAACGCACTTTGCAGCCTTGATTGACACGAGTTACTTTGATCTAATAAAAAATGATCACGTAAACAGTACAATAGCCTAGAAATACTATCATTAGATATGGTTTTCACCATATACAATGCCGCGTATACGAATATATACGGTTCAGACTTTAAAATGTCATCCATCAAAATTCAGAACTTTGACAAAATCAGAAAAATGATAAACAAGATTTTCAGCACATGTTTGAAGAACTTCTGGCATCGCCTTCCTTTTTAAAAATGACTATGCGCCACAATGGTGGTTTTGTTGAATAAGTCTCGACAGAAGGTAAATAATTGCATAAGATGTTTTTTGTTAATAAGAGGTAGGAATGAAGAAAAGAAGCTAAGCTGCAATAACTGACAAACCTTCACATCTGAGAATCCTTCGATTTGATCAAGCTCACCAAAATGAGCTTGAACTGGAGCTCTGGCATGAACAGGATCTGCAAGCTCTTTCGGACAAACTCCATAGAAGGCTACAACAGCATCAACTTCAGGGATCAAAACAGAACTTGCAAGGGCAAGAGCACCACCCATGCAATATCCAGTTACACCAACCTACAAGGACCATTTATTCCAACATTGAGTCGGCACACCTCTTAATCGAAGGTTATGTAAGTTGAAAAAACTTGAACACCTAGTACTGATCCCATCTCAAGTTCATAATTAAGCCCGTATGTTTAGGAAATGGCTACGATGGAACTGGTATATAGGATATAGAATGAAATCGACCAGCTTGGGAATATCACTTAGCATGTTACCATAGGGCATGTAAATATAGTTAACGTCAGCAAGATCTAGAATGACTAGGCAATATATAATCAATTCTGTTTCAAAGAGATATGTGGGAAAATCATTTCAAGTTGTGATTTACAAGGTTCAATAGAATAAGAATTAACACCTTTTTTGAACCATTAGCTTTGAGCCAGTTTACTGAAGCTTGGATATCTTTGACAGCTCCTTGCCAATCCAGACCATCCATCAAATGTTGTGCTTCAGCTGCATCTAAACCAACCTTTCCTCGGTACAAACTATGACCAAAAGACAGACCGTAATGCACCCCGAAACTAGGTAATAATGATACAACTATTGTAGATTTAACTGAAAGGTATGAACTCGAAGTATCAATGAGTCTTACTCAGGAATAAGTGTTTTATAACCATTGTCCAACTTGGAAATTTTCTCAGCATGGTTCTTGATCTCAAAGTCAACACCCCACCATTCCTGTAAAACAACTATCCCTGGTGCATCTTCCTTCCCAATCACGTAAGCATCAAAGCTCTGATATTTTAACCATGAAAAGTTGTTAGCGGGAATTGTTTTCGGTATATTTTCAATCCAAAACAACTGTGAACATGAAGAGGGAATAAGCATCAAAATGGAAGGCTGGACATCATAAAGCTCCCTGGCACGAAGCACATTCGATGAATAAAATCACCACGAGGATTAGTAGGAAGGGGTCTCGTCCAGACACTTGCATGAAAACTATGTCCAATTTGGCCATATACTCTTTGAAACTTTTGTCATTTTGAGTACATACATTAACACTACACTAAATCCTGATATACCCAATTAAAATTAACATTAACTCGCCCCAAGATTTTGTTGGGATACTGTACTATAGCGTTGATTGGATTAAAACACGTCATAAATATAACAAGAGCATAAAATTGGATTGAGTGTCCCGAGTGATGGATAGCATTTCTCATTCACCAAAGCTTGTCCAATGATAGGGCTAGACTATAAAACACATCCTCGTTTTTCCACTTCCTAATCTATCCGTACTCATATAGCCAGAGAAAATTTCCTATATCCAGATTCCAGAGCATTATTTGGTTGAAAGCATATTACTTAATGTGAATATATTGCTCTGAAAATACGACATTTACTCGAGCTATATCAATAGCCATATTTTAAACCATTAACAAGGTACTCCCTCCATTTAAAGAAAATGTCAATAATTTGGCATCTTGTTTGGCACAAATTACTTTTGTTAGAAAAAGAAATAGCTTTTGCTTGAATCAAAATTACCATCTTCATATTAAATTATATCGAAAACAATACTATCTTATCATCTATGTTCACCAGATACTGAAAAACAAACACAAAAGTTCAAAATTTTAAAAGTCAAAAGGTTACCAATATTTACCAAACATCTATTTCAAACCTTAAAATCAATATTTTTATGAATTATCTCATTTCATCAAATAAAAATTGGATTTTTTTCACATCAATAAAACAAGAAGCAATCAAGAATATGAGTCAACGAAATCAGGAAGTATACATACAGTGCCGTCTCTTTCGATCAAGATTTTGTTGAAATGTGCCATTGATCGATGATGAAGCGAAGAAAAGATAGGGGCTTTGACTTTGTGCTGAAGATGGTTTCTTAGCAAGATTTTGGAGCAGTAGGAGATCATTTGTAGTCAACTGCAACCCTATCATTCTCGAAGGTCAAAACTTTGACTTTTCTATTCTATTTTTATCTCATCTGCTATACACACACCCAAATAGGGCTTTTATGAAAATACAATTATACCCTCTATTTGTCAAATGTAGTAATCGAAGAGACTAGAAGTAGGGGCAAAATAGTCATTTCTTATATTTATTTTAAAAATGTTCGGTTTTTGTCATTTGAAAGAAGTACTCGACTCGAAAGCTCGTTTGTGCCTATAACATTAGTCTAAAAAACATTCTTTTCGTCAAAATGAAATGTTTTTTTTTGTAAATTAGCGATGAAGTCAAAATGAAATGTTAGTTAATGAAAAGTACTAGTTTTTTAGTAGGGCAAAAAAGGCACAGATGATTACTGATATATATGAATTGTGTCCGAGTCCCGCACTTATATTTTAAAATGTATCTCAATTGGTAATTTCATTTTATTGTCAGTTAAGTCCGTGTTAGTTAAGTCACATGGACATCATATGACACGTACTAAGAGGTATTTTGGTCATTTCACACTTAAAATTTCTAGGGGAGAGGGAATAATTACACGAAAGTACCAACTACCAACTCAGACACATTTAGAAACATAAGTGATCGATTAAGACATTCTGAAACATAAATGATTACAAAGGAGTGATGTGAACATAAGTGATCAACCTTGTCTTGGAGTACACAAATGAGGTAAATTATGGAATGTGTCTTTCCTGATCAAGGGACTAGACCTTTCATGTTGATCACTTCATCAAAACAAGGTTGGTTTCTTATGAGAGTTGAACTCAATTTATGTGAAAATACTAATTTACTAGTACTTAACCTTCTAATTCTTTATCAATTAAATTATATACTCGTTAATTAAACAATTATTAAAGGCGAGGACACAATCATTTTTTAAGGTCAAATCCCTGACTTTTCTACTACTAATGACATCTTATTGGCATAATCGTCAAGGTTTGGTACCTTCAGTTTTAAATATGACGAGTGTACCATAATTAGTCCAATAACAATAGTACTATAAAGATTAATATAAACCACAAGTGTTCAAACTATATTAAATTATTTATTCACTGTTGTTAATGTTGGATACTATAGCATTATCAATGTGTAATCAAGAAAAAACACACAAAACAATCAAAAATACAATCAACATATAAAATAGATTCTTCAAGCATGCAGAGAAATGTATTACCATTAAGATTATTTCGCTTCTATACAAATGTTATAGAGTGGATCGAATGTTTCAGAGATAAATTAAAAATCCCCCATTTGTTGACGCAATAATCAATCAAGAAAACCAATATATCATAAAAATAGGCCTTGGCTGGAGAGAAATGATGAATGATTTTTGTTTCCATTCTATCTTGTTGCATCACTCGCCTAAAGTCACGATCGAAAGCTCATGAAAATCACTGTCGAGACTATAACCTAGGGGGGGCGAGCGCCCCCTCTCGTCCCCCCTAGTTACGCCCCTGTTGCCCAAACCATTAACTTTCAAGCCTTGTCGCTTTTCTACATGCAATTACTAGTGCAATCAACTTGAACGTCTTATGCGAGTCTATAATGCAAGACTATTTCTTAGATTCCTAAAGAGCAATACCCTGCCATGAGGGAACAAGGCAAAATCATTGTCATAAACCACAATAATCAATAAATATTTATAAGATGTGATTTAACCATTACTAACGGCATAATTTAATTCATATGTCAACCATGTAACAAAACTTACATGATTCTACATATATACCACTAATCATGATGTAATAAAAAAAATTATGATAAAATTAAACTCACCATGTTCTAATGATAACCACTTAGTAGTATTTAAACCATTAGAAAAATTATAATATCATCATAACCGAGTTATTAGTAGTATTGAAACAACTAATTAACCATACACTAATGACATTTAATCATAGAAAGTTTCAAGATAAATAAATGAATGCTATTATTATTTCTTAAAGTACACAAGTGATTTCAGGATTTCCAGCTAACTAAATATTATATGAACTAGTCTTGTCAAAACATTAGACTTACGTGAAATTGGAACGTGTATTATTCTACACACTCAATTTTAAAATTTTAAAATTATTTTATACGCTTTCACGTGTATATAATATATCGATAAATTAGACAATCACTCAAAATACTAATTTTACTTTTAATAATAAAATCATATTCTAGTGATTTTTGAAGAGACATTTATCTACAAAAGTGAGCACTCAACATCGCAAGAGACAAGGTCCACCATTTAGATCCGGAGGTTCTGCATTAATGATAATTTAATTTGCAGAAGATAATATATTAATCTTGGGGTCAAGAATATGAATCATATTATAAAGATAGATGTGGAATCGTTTCTTTCTCATAGGATTTAGGTTGCCCCTAGATTTTAAAAAACAATTTTTATAATACTCAGCGAGAATAATATAAAGCTAGCTTAGACCTCTGTTTAAGCATCTTAACCACATCCTCAGCTTTCTAATGATATAAGTAATACTCTCTCCGTCCCTAAAAGATTGTCACATTTTGACTTTGGTTGGTCAAACATAACAAAATTTAACAATTAATTCTCATTAAACGATAAGAAATAATATAGTCTTGTAGGACCTTGTTAGATTCGTCTCAATATATATTTTTGAAATATCAACTTTTTATAATATTTTCTCATGTAAAATAATAGATATTTACGTTTTAAATCGTGTTTTGTTGACCATCAAAAGTCAAAATGTGACAATCATTTAGGGATGGAGGTAGTATGTTTTTTAATTAGCGATAAAGTATGAGTATAATAGTGTTACAAATCACGAATTTAAAAATGACTAATTAATAGAGAATTAGAATGAAATATGAGACAATTGTCTCCAATGAGACTTGAACCAGAACTTTCTACATAAAAACTGAATTAAATACCACGAAATCATTGACTCATCGATTAGTGATATAATATACAAAATAACATGCAATCATATATGGTCCCTCATAAGATTTTGGCGACGGACTATTACTGAAAACTAAATTCTTTTACTTTTATTGATATGTCTAAAACTCTAGGTTGATTAGAGGTTGGGCTTAACGCTTTATTCTCACCCTATTTTTTAATTAATAATAGTCAGGGCTCGTTTTGATATTTATGGGTCCCTCCGTGAAGAACTAGAAATTAAAACAATTATTAATAATATACTATAAAACAATTATGTTTTTTATATCTAAATTATATAAAGTTTAAAAGCATCCAGGTCAACCATTCTTGAAATTGTTAGCACACCTTGAGTGCTGGTTGCACAAGAGTGTACAGAGTGTATTGGTCACGTTTTTCCTGAAGAGACCAACTGTTGTACCATCTATTGAAATGAAAGTATAACAGTGAGCTGAAGAAGAATCATTACGGAGTTAAGCATTAAAGACATTAAAGACTAATTCATGAAGAGCAAATATGGAAGATCCCGGAAGATCACGTTGAAGATTTGGACATAGGTCAACAACGTGTGGACAAAGGAAAACATGAATTAGGAAAGATCTTGTCATTATGAAGCGGGATTATGTTGGATTCGTTTATGGTAACTTTTGTTATTAATAGGCGCAATTAATGACAAGATGCCAAGGGCCAAGATTCACATTACCTTATGTGATATTCAAGAGAGTTAATGTAGATTGACCTAGCCCGTCAAGATACACAAGAAGGCCCGCGACCTAGGCCTATAAAAGGAGCACTCACCGTAGCTGGAAGATGTCGACTTTTGTAGAGAGCACAAGAGCAATAGAAGAAGATTTTATTATCTAGTTTTTAGTGCTAGGTCGTCCATATGTGTTAGAAGATCAGATCTATCTTCTAACTGAATTTCCGATTGAAATACCACCATTAGGTATTATCAATAGTGATGTTTTAATCTCTACCTTTCACCTTTGATTTTGTAAGTATCGGGAGATACATTCTGTAGGGGTAGATCTCATCTAGAAGAGTCTAGGTTTAGGCAACGGTGTACGGGGAGCGTACAGAGTAAGACCTTCCTTGTAAATCTCAGTATAGTGAATTTTTTCCTTGGACAGGCAGTCCCCCAGATGTACGTGTGTTGACACGGAACTGGGTTACCAACCTTGTGTTCTTTATTTTGTGTTTTTCTGTTTTCTGCATTCTGGTACTTTAACTGGTAATAGCAATTGGCGTAACAGTGAGGTGGTTTATAATTTCAATTGGTATCAGAGCGGGTCCTCGACATATAGAGTGATAACGATCCTTGTAATTCGTGCACAGTTGCAGTTCCAGTGTGTGGGGTAATAATTGTTGAAGATCATACAAACTGTTTGGACATCCGATATTATAGTGTGTATCACAAGTTGTGTCTGAAGATTAAAACACATCATAAACTGTTTTGTACCATGGGAAAAGGTTCAATATATCAACTATCTATTCTAGATGGGTCAAATTATGCAGATTGGAAGGTAAAGATGATTGCTTACTTTAGATCTGGTGATATTAAAATTTGGAGATCTATTTTATCAGGCTGGACTCCTCCACAACACACCTTACCTGATGACACCGTAGCTATGAAACCTGAGTTGGATTGGAAGGGACTACAAGTTACAAACTCAGCATCAAATTCAAAGGCACTCAGTGTAATTCATGATAGTGTGGATGAAAATGTTTTTAGGCTGATCCGTACATGTGTTAGTGCCAAAGAAGCGTGGGAGACTCTTGAAGATGTATTTGAAGGAACTTCCAAAGTTCGTATATGTCGTCTCCAGCTTGTCACAACCAAATATGATAGGTTAAAAATGGAGGAATGTGAGACGATTATTCAATTCTATTTTAGGCTCATTGATATCTTTAATGAATTTCATGCCCTTGGAGAGAAGCTATCTGAAGAAAAACTTGTTCGCAAAGTACTCAGATCACTTCCTGAAAGATTTCAAATCAAAGTACATGCCATAGAAGAAGCTAATGATATCTCCACCATGAAAGTTAATGACTTAATTAGTAGACTTACGGCATATGAGATGAGTCTTGATGATCAGAATTTCACGAAGAAGGAGAACGCTTGTGATCCAAAGAGTAACAAAGATTCTGGTAATTATCTTGTTGATTCATTGAATACTATTTTACAAGAGCTAAAGAACGGATCCAGTATTGGTAGAGAAGTCGTCAGTAACAGTCAGTCTGACACTAGGCATCAACGAAATACAAAAGCTAGAAAAGAATTGAATCAACAACCTCATGAGATCCAGTACAAAGACTATGGACATGATCAGATTGATTACCCTTACTCTCCGAGAAGTGAAGGAAGTTCTACTTTCAATGATGAAAAGAATGAAGATGTTGGGATAATGTGTTCATTGGCCTCCAAAGTTGATGAAATTGACGAGGGGACAAACATAGAGTTCACTAATGAAGAGATCTGCTGCCTTGTAGATGAAAATAGAGAATTACATCATTATTGTAACGAGATATTAAGTAAGGCCAAGAAACAAGGGATGAAATATAAAGATCTCTGTGATGAAAATAGTAAGAACCTTACTATCATCTCTAAATTACGAGAGGAGGTTAAGAGATTGTCTACTGATCTAGAAGCTATGAGAAAATCCAGTTGTATGCCTGGAACTTCAAAGATGAATGAAATTCCTTCTATTGAACAGTCTCCGAAGAATCATACTGGCTCGGGATATGTTGCTAGAAATTGTGCTAAGGAATCCAAGTTTGTTCCAGCTGCAAAAGTTAAAGAATCCCGATTGTTATATCAACTGCTGCCGACAACTGGTCCAACAATTGGTCATCAGCAGGTTCGTAGGCAACCCAAGAACAAAAAGAATAAGCAATGGGTATGTCATCACTGTGGAAAGAAGGGTCATATTAGACCATATTGTTTCAAGCTTTATGAGCAAAGCCATCATCAAAGTGATCCAATTCCTCATAAAACCAAGTCTGAAACTGTTCTACGTAAGGAATGGAGGGTCAAAAGTGTTGGTTCGTGTGTTTCTCAGACTCAAGTATGGAGGATCAAGAGGGATCTTAGAGAAAATGGAAAAGAAGTATCTATCCCAGATCCTAATCAACAAGAGTCAACCAATGCAACTGTTCAAAGTGAGCTTAATATGCGAGAAGATGGAGATTGTGCTAACAATGTGGGTAAGGAAATCAAAAGGAAGAAACATCAGATTGTTGAGATTAGAGGTATGGGGAAGTCTGTCAATCCAGTGTTATTGATTATGCTGTTACCACTTCTATCTTACCGGATAAATTGTATGAAGAAGAGAATGCGCCAAACAGGGGGAGGAACATGATAGAAATTGGCCCTGCTGTTGTTACATACTTTGTAACCTCTATTTCAACAGCAGTTTTACCAAGCAACTTTCGGTTGCTCTTTAGGGTTACTTTTTGTTCTCTTCCTGGCTGACATAGGACCTGTTTTTATGTCAAATGGGGGGAGTACTGCCTGTGTCCACCACACCACTGATGGTTGGACTGATATCTGGTTTATTAGAACCAATATGTGATGTTTTCAAAAACATCTGACTGCCTGTGTTCACCACATCACTGATGGTTGAACTGATATCTGGTTTACTAGAACCAATGTATGTCTTTAAACACTTGCTCTACACTCTGAAAACAAACAAGGCATTTGTCATGAAAAACATGCCCAAAGGGGGAGTTTGTTAGCACACCTTGAGTGCTGGTTGCACAAGAGTGTACAGAGTGTATTGGTCACGTTTTTCCTGAAGAGACCAACTGTTGTACCATCTATTGAAATGAAAGTATAACAGTGAGCTGAAGAAGAATCATTACGGAGTTAAGCATTAAAGACATTAAAGACTAATTCATAAAGAGCAAATATGGAAGATCCCGGAAGATCACGTTGAAGATTTGGACGTAGGTCAACAACGTGTGGACAAAGGAAAACATGAATTAGGAAAGATCTTGTCATTATGAAGCGGGATTATGTTGATTCGTTTATGGTAACTTTTGTTATTAATAGGCGCAATCAATGACAAGATGCCAAGGGCCAAGATTCACATTACCTTATGTGATATTCAAGAGAGTTAATGTAGATTGACCTAGCCCGTCAAGATACACAAGAAGGCCCGCGACCTAGGCCTATAAAAGGAGCACTCACCGTAGCTGGAAGATGTCGACTTTTGTAGAGAGCACAAGAGCAATAGAAGAAGATTTTATTATCTAGTTTTTAGTGCTAGGTCGTCCATATATGTTAGAAGATCAGATCTATCTTCTAACTGAATTTCCGATTGAAATACCACCATTAGGTATTATCAATAGTGATATTTTAATCTCTACCTTTCACCTTTGATTTTGTAAGTATCGGGAGATACATTCTGTAGGGGTAGATCTCATCTAGAAGAGTCTAGGTTTAGGCAACGGTGTACGGGGAGCGTACAGAGTAAGACCTTCCTTGTAAATCTCAGTATAGTGAATTTTTCCCTTGGACAGGCAGTCCCCCAGATGTACGTGTGTTGACACGGAACTGGGTTACCAACCTTGTGTTCTTTATTTTGTGTTTTTCTGTTTTCTGCATTCTGGTACTTTAACTGGTAGAGCGTACAGAGTAAGAGCCTTGAGCCTTTAATGCTGCGATACCATCCTAATCTCCATCGTCTATTGACCGAGCGCATCTCTAAAGATATCGTCAACACTAAGTTGGAAGTGCCGACCGTCAACTTGAGAATCGGTAAGTGGGAGGACATTACCAAGGTTACCAAACTTAATGCCCCCAAGCGCGATCCCTTTGTGTTCACCTTTGAGAGGAAGATCTATGCACTTGCAGTCAAGAAGGATGTGGACCTTTGTGACCGATTTTCGTCACTTGAGTTCCTCGACACAACCATTTCCTCGGAATCTCCCACCACTTGGACATATCTTCCTGCACCGCCCTTTATAGCTACAAGGGACACATGTTATATCCTTTGGAAGGAAAAGAAATGGTTGTTGGTCAAGATCTCGGACGATGATCCTGATGGTCCTGGTGATTTCCTTCAAGAATCGTTGTGGAAATTTGATCTCGTGTCACAAAAATGGTGTAGTAACACTACGGATTCTTCCAGCTCTTACTATGATCCACAGGCCTCTGAATTTCTTAGTAGTCTGATTGATGTTCCAACATATCACTTTGAGGGTTGCATCGTTCGTGGTATATCTTTGTAGCCACACTCTTTGATTATGTTAGTTGTAGCATATTCACACTATCTTTAAACATATACTTCTATGAGCTAGTTCTATTGTGTAAGTTCTAACGATCAACGAATTAGGGTTTTCTAGACATATGAACTATCGTAGTTCATTGTGTCTTGCAACCCCGGGATATTCCAACAACTGATACCTGAACCTTGATTTTAAGTATTTTCAAAATCGAACGGTTCGGTTCGAAAAGGTTCGAAGGCATGATACCGAACTCGAACCTTGCAAATATTCGACTCGATTCGGCTCGATTACAGGCCTACATCCACGTATTTAGCCTTAAATTTAAAATGTTATTTTGAGAGAGTAAATCATGTAATATAATTTGCTGTTGTAGCTTTCTTACGAGAGAAAAAATACTTTCTTATTACTCTGATCCGCGCATATAACCATGTACTTGAATTGTTAAAAATAAAATAAAAAGTTTAAGAATATTTAATTTTTTTATTTATTTATAAATTAGCAGTAAATTATGACTAATAAAGTATTTCAAACAATAAATACAGGAATTCCTAATTAAAAAGTTAGAGTTGAATATGAGACAAATTTATCTCCAACGAAATTCGAATCGAACTCATGACTTTTTATATGAAAGGTTGGATCGGATGCAGACTGAGCCATCAACAAGAATATTTAAAAGTCTAAACATCCAATTTAAGAGTTATACTTGATTTTCACTAGCCATCGACAAGAATATTTGAACTTGTGTGTATATATTGTGTATATATAATTGTTTTCGAATTTGGGGTCCCCAAAATTTCCGCACCCTCAGGACCAATTTATTATTTATTTAATTAAATTTATAAACTAAAAAATATTCTCTCCAGCATCTTAAGCAAGCTTAATAAAAAGTAGTGTTAGACCAAATACAACGTACTAATCTAAATACTTTTGCGAAAACCTAGTTTAGCTTTGTGGGATTCTTTAGAAATTGACATTAAAAAATAGAGGTGCAATAAAAAAGGTAGTTGACAATACCATTAAATTACATGATTTGGGCTTAAAAGTAATTTATTCTCTATCAGAATTTTGAATTACATATATACGATGCTCGTATCAAACATGGAAATTTTGTATGGAATCGAAAGATGATTTAGCTTAGGGAATAAGTATAATATTCAATCCAAAATAATCGACATTCTTATTATCTTATATATTGAAGTGGAGCTTTAACTATTGCTTTAATAAATTAAAAAATGTATGTAATTAGATTCATTTTTTAATAGTTTCATGATATCATATATAATAGTTCTTGAAAATATAGTTTAAGAATATAAAACCAAAGCTTCACTTCAATATGCAAAAACGTTAATATTTTGAATTGGAGCGATTATTAGTAATTTCTTTCTATTTTTTATGGCAAATATGATCCTTATACATATCAATAGACAGTAAATTACTCCCTCCGTCCGATTGTCACATTTTGACTTTTGGTGGTCAACAAAACACGATTTAAAACACAAATATCTATTATTCTACATGTGAAAAAATTATAAAAAGTTAATATTTCAAAAATATATATTGAGACGAATCTAACAAGGTCCCACAAGACTATATTATTTCTTATCGTTTAATGTGAATTCATGATCAAATTTTGTAATATTTGACTAACAAAAGTCAAAATATGACAATCTTTTAGGGACGGAGGGAGTACATTTTAGTCCCATATTTTCATATATTATGTTATGATCCTCAATTTATCAAAAAATAAGGACATAAAAACATTTTGGGAACTAAAGTTGGAATGTTTAGTGTACTTAATAAGTATACTTAATAAGTAGTGTTTTATATTTGCATGAATATATGTAGGTGTCAAATGTAAGTCTAACTACTTGAGTATAGGAAATTTCTTCACTTAATAAGAAGTTACCTTTCAAAGCCTAAAAAATGAATTACTATCATTATGTAAAGGCTCCTCGCGTGGGTGTAAATTTTGAAATGTGCATGAAAAAATTAATGAGCTTAGACGCTTGTGTGCATCCTGCGGGCATGAATGCAGGTTTGGAAAAATTGGCCTCGTACGAGCTCAATTTTGCACCCGAAAGAGCTCTTAATTTGCAATTGAATTTTGAAAATTCGAAACTTCCCGCGAAACGGTTTCACAACAATTAAATGACAATCAAAACGTTAAAATGTTTTGGTTCTGGTTTAATGATGACTAGCCGTTTGTACACAGTCCAGCCTGTGAGAATTCATTATTATTGACCATTACATTTTTGTATAATTTATTTGTTATTATTAAAATCTTGTAACATATATGATAAAATATCAAAAAAATTGTATACAATTGAAATTTGAAGAAATTTGAATGTAATAATAAATATAAAAATATACAATTAGTTAAATTACATGATGAATAATTAAAATACAAAATGGAGGTTATTTTTAATATCCATAAATGTCATTTTTTGATTGGTCATATAGATCATGGGGCTTCAAATAAAATAACTAATTCCCCCCTTCCCATATTATATATGGTGTAGATTAGTGCGTCACTATTGTACACAAACCATTATGTCATCACCTCTACCTATTGGCAGCCCCATTTTCGAATTGAGACACAACACCATACGCAAAAAAATCGAGTGCTCCATATCTCATTCCCCATTATGGCTTTTGTCTGGTGATCCAACAAAGCTCTTGAGCAGTTCGACACTTAGTTTGAAATGCTAGCAAAGCGAGTGTTGGTCATTTGTCATGGGAGACTAACGGTTTCAAGCGTTCCGAAGCACCAACGGGAAAGGAACCGAAATAACACACGACTTGATGATTGTATTATATTCTGTTTTTCACTTTTGCATGTGTAATTTTCTTTTATTCGTTTATAAAGTATTAGTATTCAGTTTCATTTTCCTATAACGCTGGGTAGGGTATTCAATAGCCAGGGATGAAATACCAGCTTATTCCCCAAAAAGCAAGAGCTGATGAAAGGGACGATGACTATTCTTCTTCAATTGCAAAGAGCTTTTATTCTATTATACGATAAACCCAAAGATCTCATTCCTCTCTTTTTATATCCAACAGTTGATTCTCTAGCCACCTTAACTATCTTTATCATATCATCCGATGGTCATACCATACGGGGTAGAAATTGAGTTCCTAAAGATGTAAGTTTCTTACCGCTTAAAACTAATTTGTATGAGACTAGTTTCGGTACTTCTAAAATGGAGCACACTGTTAAAAATGTGGCTTCTATGTAATAGGTGGTGGCATTTTTCTGAATGTTGTAATAATACTTTCTCCAACTTTGACCATGTATTCTTATATTTTCAAAACTGTGACCATGTATTTTTATTAGCCGATAAAAAATAATATAGATATGTGATATTTGTTAAATTCGTTTAAATATATATTTTTGAAATATCAATTTTTTATTACTTTTACGTGTTTAGAACTAGAAATATTTACACTTAAAGTCGTATTTCGGTGACCATGAAAAGTCAAACCAGTCTTAAAAAAATGTATGGAGCGAGTATTTATTACAGCTTGTAACGTTTTTCTCCTCTTTCGGTTTTAGTTCTTTTGAGTTTTCCCATCTACTCTTATACTCCCTCCGTCCCTAAATGATTATCACATTTGACTTTTGATGGTCAATAAAACACGATTTAAAACATAAATATCTCTTACTCTACATGCGAAAAAATTATAATAAGTTGATATTTCAAAAATATATATTGAGACAAATCTAACGAATTCCCACAAGACTATATTATTTCTTATCGTTTAATGAGAATTCGTGATCAAAATTTATTGTAATTGACCACAAAAGTCAAAATGTGACAATCTTTTAGGGACGGAGGGAGTATTTTAAATTTCCTCTATTTCCCCAAAAAAATATTTCAGCCTAATTCCTTTCCTAAACACATGTACATACTTATATAAACATATAACACCTAGCCTATACAATTGTCAAATATTTTGCATATTTGGAAATATACTTGTAAACATTACTCAGTTACGGTTTCCTTGTTAACTTCATCAAGAACTTAGGATTAAATAATTCAACACACTTATTTTATTAAGTTTTTTTGTTAATAAATTAATTAAGTACTGAATAAAATAAAATCTTTTTAAAATCCCTAAGAATTTTTAGGTCCAAATTTGTAATTTAATTTTGTCGTCTATGAAATAGTCTATGGATAATTTGAAGTTTTGAAGATATTGGTACTTTGCTTATAAGAAGAAGGATGGGATATTAATTATTTGATTTTGTATATTATGTATGTTTGCATCTAGGGGGACTCGAACCCAGCTCATATTAGTTCGAGTTGGTTATATGAGTTGGCTTCATTTAATTGTTGGCATAGTTTGATTCGTCCATGTACTCTACAAAAACACTTGTGCGCATTCCCCTGTTTCATACTTTCATATTTTAATTAATATGCCCACGGGCATAGCTCGAATGGTCACGGGTTTCACTATAAGAGTATGATTCTTCACAAGCATGTAAGTTCGATCCACGGCAAGTGCATGAGTAACTCTGCATTTATTCAAGGGAAGACCTGCTTGTGGGTAGTTACCCAGAGTCTGGGCACTCTTGAGGTGGAGTACCGGACCGCTAGAGACACATCCCTGATTCACTTCCTCTGTTGGGCGATGGACTAGCCAAGCGGGGGCGCCTTAAATGAGCGTATCATTTATATGTGAATTAATACTTCCTCATTCCCATTTTCTTATTTCAGTTTGACTTTTCATCAATTTCAAGACATAACTTAAAATGTAAATATGTCCAATTCCATACATCTAAAAATTATGATAAATTAATATTTCAAAAATATGTATTGCAACGAATCTAACAATATCCAATTTGACTATATTATTTCTTATCGACTAATAAAATTTTATGGTCAAATTTTTTGAATTGGGAAGGAGGCGATCAACCCCATACTACTCCCTTTTGGAGACCTAACTGCAGTAGCAAATTTTGGTATTTTAAAGTGTTTGTTTGAAATTAACATAATTTTAAAATGGTTGTTTAACATAGTTGAATATATTTAAATTTAAATTTAAATGCTAATTTTTACATTAATTTTTTATTTATACATATATAAGTTTTTTTCAAAAAAAAGTACAGATTCAACTGAACGGATACGAACCTAAAACAACATGCACAAATTTTCATATCAAAATTATATTTAGTAGTCTAAACCAAATTAGAAGTGTTATATTCCACTTTTACATACCTTCCTTAACTTTTTCATGTTTGATTTACTCTTTCAAATTCACAACTCTTTAAATAGGCGACGGGGTATTGTAAGCGGCAGAGTGGTCTTGTTGTCACGATCCGCTGAGATTCAGCACCTTGTCGCTCCGATTCGTAAAAAAAAGGGAAAAAAAAGACAACTCTTTATTAAATATTTATAATAATAGTAACATCAACTATTATTACTATCAATACTACTACTAATATTAATTATTATAGAAAATATTATCGTTTATAATGTTGTTGTTATTATCTCAACCTAGTGATGGGGTTAGTTAGTATATACCACCTCTGGCCCATAATAATTGGTGTTCAGTTTTTTGGAAATTGAATTTTGATCATGCTGTTAGTTATTTTAAGACATATAAGATTCATATCTATAATTGGATTCATCTATTTAAGTACTTTTATAATATATTTTTGTAATCATATAATTAAATAATCATTGAAGATTAAACATTTTTTTCGATATATAAAAAATACAATTATTTTAGGGAGACTACAAGATTAATTAAACCTTTTGGCATGAGAGTGAATTATTTATCGATCTATCTCATTGCCTCACTTTCCTGTCATACACCACGAGCTACCTTGCGTAGATAAAGATAGTTGCACATGCAAGAATAAGCTGAGCACACTTTCAAATCTGCCATGTAAGATTTCATGCTAGGAAAACATCTAACTAACAATAAGTTTCTCAACACATAATAATTGATCTCAAAGTGATTAATTGAATAATATGAAGTATATCTAGGTACGTTTGACTCATGAAATAAAAATTACAATATTGTTTTATATGTCCATACCACAATTTCACTAAATAATTAACTCAAATGAACATGTCATGTAGTTAGTAAAAGCAAATAGAATTGATTTTTGTGGCCAATACTTTCTTGATCAAATATGTTATATGAGTCTTGTCTAGTTGGAAAATGATGGGGCTTGATGGTTCCATTTTGCCGAGGGCCCACGAAGCCGATAGGCCGTTCGGCAATCTGCCGTCCCCAACCGATCTGTCGTGCCTGAGCCATTCTGTCGTGCCGAGCCGTGCTTAGCGTTGTTCATATGTCTCATGTGATTTGTGTATTATTACATCAGTTTAATATCTATCAAGTAAATATTCAATAAGTAGCGATTACGGATCCTCGTAATAAAAGTGGAAGAAATAGAGAAAATAGAAGCATTGAAACTTGATATAACATATGATGTATTATCTTGTTTCCTTCTTAGCTCCCACTTGGTTGAGCTTCATGTATTATGTTACAAAATGGAATTGAAGTCATCAAGCAAGTTGTTGTATCAAGTACATAAAAATAATACATAAAGTGTAAAGTCTTCTTCTCATATGATTTTGTTTAAGTGGTGTGTTTCTCATTCCCCACTTGGAGTAGTTGGATTTCATTACCAAATGTTTGATGAGCCATGCAATGTTGGTCTCTGTAATTGTATATACAAAGGGATGGATGCATGTCAATAGGGCTGTAAATGAACTTGGAAGCTCGACTCGATGCGGGTATTTGGCTCGAAAAGGTTCGGTTCGTGGCTCGACTCGGGATAGCAAACGTAGAGTCAAACTTTGAAAATCAATATTTGGCTCGATTCTCAAACGGTTCGCAAAAGCTCGGCTCGACTCACCATGTGAAATTATGTAATAATATTTTAATATAGATTTGTATGTTCTCTTTCTTTGATAGATCTAGCATATTTGGTTGAATTTTGAGGTAAAAATATATACTTTAGTTTTACTTTTATTTTCTTTGGTAGATCTAGCATATTTAGTCGAATTTTGTTTTGTTTCATCACCTTCGAACCAAATTATTAGGGCAGTTCGGCTCGAATTCGCCGAAAATAAAGTGACGAACTTCGAACCAAGCTTCTCGCTTTGATGGTAGACCATTATCCGGCTCGGCATTTATTCGGCTCGAGGATGACAGAGCCGAACTATAATCTTCCGATGTTCGGTATTATTCGGCTCGTTTACAACCCTACCTCTCAACTTCTAGTTGTTATACAAAATTATAATAAGGACTCGCACTCGACTCGATAAGAACAAATCATTTTTCGAAATTAGTTTAATGTTTCCAACCTCCTCAATATTTATTCAAGATATGCCGTTAATGGCGGATGTCACATTGTTCAAGGTGGTTCATTTGAACCACTACTAATTTTGAAAAAAACGAAAAAGTTATATTGCTTATACTCCCATCGGTTCTTTTAGTTGTCGTTTTACATTTTCAAAACAATATATGATGGGTATTTCATCTTAAGTCTCTATTTAATGTGTCCAAAGTACAATAAGTATAATACTAATACAAAAATGTAATTGTTGATTATTTCACTAATTAAGGACATATGTGTAATATGTGATTGTTTATTAATTGACGTGAAAATAGCTAGAACGACAACTAAAAACACGGAGGGAGTATAAAATCACAATTTTGAGGTGTTTTTCCTTGTAAAATTGGTGGGAAATGCTTCGACTCGGTGTAATTTGGTGGCTAGAAATAGAAGTTTCTCGAAAAAGTCATCTTATTATTTGATCAACGTGGTCGGGCTCGACATTGAAAAACTGAAATATATAACCATCAATATTTTTAAACCAAAAAAAAAATTTAATACATATTTCGAAAGTGATAGATCCACTCTGTATGCCGTTTATAAAAAGAGCCAAAAGGTAAAGAACAAAGCCATCACCTGATGAGAGAGGACTAAACGATTCCAATGATAATGAGAAGAGGACTAAGAATATAATGGAAGGATTAGTTAAATAATTATAAATTTATAATCAAGATTAGATAGATAATAAGTAGTGCATGTTGGAATCCTTTTTTAACCCAACCTCTCCTCCTTAGCTTTTGACTCAGTTTGTATATTATGATTTGTGTGTTTTCCTTTTCAAGCTGAAAAAAAGCAACTGTTGGTTCTTTTCTTTGATTAGTCACACCCAAAGAATCATTTCCAGGCTACTTTTTCCTTTATATAACAGCACCAAGCATGCCCCATAACTCTATAGTACCGAAGCCGGAAACGTGTGCCACCAGATCGATGGCTGATCAGCCGCACTCACCAGACGCTAGCGCCACCACCACCGCCAATTTACCTTACCCCGTTAACGGCAATGCCGAGTCCTTTCTCCACATGGCAATTAGCCCTGTAACTCTCAAGGTAAATGCCATCATATTACTAATTATTTTAAGTCCCATGCATATACAAACACACTTAGTTTTAACCTTTCTGCTTGCATGCCATTAGGCCAGATTTATCATGTCAACTGAACACAAACAACCAACCTAACAAAATAATCTCTAAACAAAACTTTATATTTTAAATTAATAATATTTCTAGTAACCATATTTGTTCTTTATGATCTTTACATATTTTTATTGCAGTTTGAGGAGATAGTTTATAAAATTAAACTTAAAAAGAAAGGAAGTTGTTGGGGAGCCTCATCGAGCAGCATAGAGAAGACGATTCTAAATGGACTAACCGGTATGGTATGCCCAGGAGAAATACTTGCAATGCTTGGTCCATCAGGCAGTGGAAAGACAACCCTTCTGACAGCTCTAGGAGGCCGTCTCTCGGGCAAGCTATCAGGCAAGATAACCTACAATGACAAACCATTTTCAGGTTCCATTAAACGTCGAACAGGGTTTGTTGCCCAAGATGATGTTCTGTATCCTCATCTCACTGTACACGAAACTCTCATGTTCACTGCCCTTCTAAGATTACCGCAAAGCTTGAGTAAAGAAGATAAAGAAAGGTATGTGGAGCATATTATTGCAGAGCTGGGATTAACCAAGTGCAGAAATAGTATGATAGGAGGCCCTCTATTTAGAGGTATATCGGGTGGGGAGAAAAAGAGAGTAAGCATTGGTCAAGAAATGCTAATCAACCCGAGCTTATTGTTACTAGATGAGCCTACCTCAGGCTTGGACTCAACCACAGCTCAAAGAATTATCACCACCTTGAAAAGGCTGGCTAGTGGCGGGCGTACAGTAGTTACAACGATCCACCAACCTTCTAGCCGGCTATACCACATGTTTGATAAGGTGGTTGTACTGTCAGAGGGCTGCCCGATTTACTTCGGCCCTGCATCCACTGCCTTGGACTATTTCTCCTCAATTGGCTTCTCCACATCAGTTACAGTCAATCCAGCTGACCTCTTGCTAGATCTCGCTAATGGTAATTTACTCATTATTATATTTATTAACTGAAAAACGTCGTACATTCATCATTTCGTTAATCCATCACTGTTTCCTTTTCAGTTCAGAAGATAAAGATATGTCACTAAGAATTCTGAGTGTGTGGGTTGCTTTAGCACTATGGCCCCTATAATCATATTGAAACAGTTCACTCACTAGCAAATAAATCTAGATGAAAAAGTTTGTGTTCACATATTCACACTCATTAATCTATTGAATGCATTCTAACAACACGAAAACATAATCATGGCATAATCATATTCCTAACATTAACATCTAATACTGTTGTTACTCGTATTTCTGAATATAATGAACTAAAATATACTATATGTTTACGATTTCAGGAATTCCCCCTGATCCGAGAAACACCATAGAGCAAGGAGAAAATACAGGAAAAGAACAAAAGGCCATTCGGGAAGTTCTCATCTCTGCTTATGACAAGAACATATCTACGAAATTGAAATCTGAGCTATGTTCGTTGGATAAAAATAGCTACAATCATATGAATGCTTCAATAAGTAAGTCCCTCGCTGTTCACTAACCATTTGTGGCAGATGCATATACAAATATCTCATTACATCTCTATATATGTTGCCAGATCGTCATTATGTAAAAGGCTTTTGGTGGATTCTCAAATCAATATCATTGATTTAATTTGTGCAGAAAGAGATGTGAAATCAGAAAAATGGTGCACAAGTTGGTGTTACCAATTTAAAGTGCTTCTTTTGAGGGGGCTAAAGGAACGACGATATGAAGCATTTAACAAGTTGAGAATATTCCAAGTCGTAACTGTTGCAATTCTTGGTGGACTTCTATGGTGGCGTACACCCACGTCTCACATTGGAGATAGAGTAAGAACTCCTTCAAATTGTTAGCATACGTGTTCAAACATCGAGGTTTCCTCAAATAGCAGGCCTTAATACATATAACAAAAGCAGTCTACTTATTTAATAGACTTAATAATCTCAAATTTCCAATTATGATAAACTCCCACAGGGACTGATAACAGACTCTCCATAAATGCAGGTTTCGATGTTATTCTTTTTCTCTGTTTTTGGGGATTCTACCCACTTTACAATGCAGTTTTCACGTTTCCTCAAGAAAGAAGAATGTTGATCAAGGAGCGAACATCTGGGATGTATCGCCTTTCATCTTATTTTCTAGCTAAGACAGTGGGAGATCTTCCATTGGAGCTTGCTCTACCAACAGCATTTACTTTCATCCTTTACTGGATGGGTGGGCTTAAACCCGATGCTATAGTCTTCGGCCTCTCCCTTCTCATAGTTCTCTTCAGTGTCCTAGTCTCCCAGAGTCTAGGATTAGCGTATGGTGCTATGCTTATGGATGTTAAACAAGCTACAACTCTAGCATCAGTGACAACTCTAGTTTTCCTCATGGCAGGAGGCTACTATATTCAGCAAATACCGCCTTTCATAGTCTGGTTGAAGTATTTGAGCTTCAGCTACTACTGCTACAAGCTTCTTCTCGGTGTTCAGTATGAGCCCCATGACTACTATGAATGCTCGACCGGAGTCTACTGTCAAGTGACAGATTTTCCAGCCATCAGATCAGTTGGGCTAAACAACACCTGGATGGATGTGTGCGTTATGGCCACTATGTTGGTAGGCTATCGGCTCATTGCTTATCTTGCATTACAGAGGGTACGCTAACGAAAACTTAAACGAGACTAGCATCACAACGAAGACAGTTTTGAGAGTTCCATACTTTCTCCAAGAAAGAAATAATGTTAGATTGAAGGATACTCGATAAGGCTTACAAAAGCTAACTCCCTCTAAGTTTGGGATTTGTAATGAATAATATATATATACTCAAATCATACTGAGTTACTGTAAAGATCAAGAAATTGGAAGACCACCATCTTCATACAAGATTCTGAATCTATATGTCGAGGACTAATATCTTAAAAGCCGAATTAAACTGTACTTCCCACGAATGCATCAAGCACATTCGAAAGTGATATATAACGAAGCATGATATAGATGTTAGTTGAAGTTAGATGTAGATATCATATAGGTATCGAATACTAGCGATACTCAATCACCCTTCTCCACCAAAGGCTATAAACAAATACTAGCCAGATGGGCCATAGTGGATTAGATACCTGGAATCCACCTATAAACCAAGAAACTGGAGCACTCAAATTTCCTGCATTCTGAGCTTCGGTGTTAGTTTCGATCGCCACGTTCCTATCATCCATATAGTTATCGTAACAGGGAAATTAACAACAGATGCGCCACCAGATTTGATCCTGCCTGATTGAATGAGTCGATACAAAAAACCGAAAGCATCTCTTCATTCATCATTTTCCATTTATACTTCGTGTAGTATAATTAACTGCATTCATCATTTTCTAGTTAAATTTAGACACTTAGTATTGGATTAACTACAACTCGTTGCTCTACTGGAGCTTTAATCACCATAAATACTACAGGGTGCATAACAATTCCCGGAGCAATCTAACTCTTATCCCACTAACTTATGTCGTCTATATGAATATGACGTTACGCTACATTCAACTTGACTTTTGGTTAGGTGTCCATTAATTAAGACCATAAGAACTCGACTCGTTTATGCACAACTATGCACCTTTTATTGCATGCTTAAAAATCATTAAGCTAAATTTTGTAAATGTTTATGATTTAACCCAAATGTTATGTATTATGTCGACTAATTTTTCCATTTAGACCTCTTGTTATCTACTACCTTCAATCTAAAATTAGTGGCCTTTTAGGATTTTCATAAAGATTAAGAAGACATAAAAACATTCTTCCAATGACCTTTTACCCTTATTTAAGTTGGAGTAATTACTCTTGGAATGTGGTACTCCAAATAATCATGCAGCTAATGTAATTAATTTTTATTTGAGTTTTTTATGCACTAAGGGTATTAAGGAAAAAAGTGATTAATTTGCTTTGGTTTATGTAAAAGACCACTATTTTTGGATAATATTGAACTGGCTAAAAGGCCACTAATTTTTATTGGAGGGAGTACAATTTAGTAATGAGCAAATGACTTCATTCATCACTAACGTTTGTTAAAAAACCTCAGTCGATCATCCTAGTATGACTTTGTATACTTTTGATCACTAATATTGGGTATTATGTACACTTCGGGTCATTCATGCATTTTTTTTTGTTCAACTTACGATTTATTGACATTTGTAACATTTTTGTAAAGGTATTTTAGTCATTCTCCTATGATTTTGTCATTAACATCAACTAACACTCATAAAAAATATCGCAAAGTCGCGAAGTTGTAACAAAATTATGGGAGAATAACTAAAATACCCTACCAAAAATGTTTAAAATATCGAAAAAAATCGCGAGTTTGTACCAAAAAACGCGTGAGTGACCTAAAGTATACATAATATCCAATTAGTGATCGAAGTATACAAAGTCTTATTAGGGTGATGACTGAGATTTTTTAACAAACCTTAGTGGTCAATGAAGCCATCTGCTCTTTAGTAATTATGCATCATTTTAGTTGGGTAGTTACCTTAATGAGTATCCATTGGTTATCTTATCGAGTCGAGTACTAAAGTTGAGATCGTACCTTATCGCATCAGAATTACTCGAATTGTTAGCGAACCCGACCCGATCACATTAAGAAACCATAACCTAACCCAAAAAACAACAAAATAACCCGACAAGGTTGGGTTGGGTGAGGTTGGTTAAAACTAGCATCCCTACTTCCAAACATTTCTAACATACTCTTCTACTTCACCACACGCCCCTTTGCCAGCAGACAACCAGAATAAGGTTTTCTTCTCTCTCATTCATTTATGTTTGTTTTCTACGCTATTTATTTCGATTATGTCCAATTTTTTGTGCTCTTCTAATCAATACATTTAAAAAAATGGTCTAATTTGATTTTCAATCTATCAAAATTAATCAATATAATCGGCACAGATAACTTTTATTCGAATCAAACTTGTCACGGGAATTTGATTTTTTATATATTTTTAGTTGTATTGTGGAAATATATATAATGATTTAAGAACCATTAAATAAATAAAATGGGCAGTCTTTATTATAAGATTTTAAAAATTTTAATATGAATTTTGGGTTTTTGGATTAGGGATTTCTTGAAGAAGTTTGAGAGAAGATGGGGGATCAACGGTTGACACGTATCGCCATCGTGAGCGCGGACAAGTGTAAGCCTAAGAAGTGTCGCCAGGAATGCAAGAAGAGCTGCCCTGTTGTCAAAACTGGTAACCCCCCTTTTTTCTCTTTTTGAAAATTTATCAACTTTTTAATATATATTGTGCTTTTAATTTGTTTTTATGTATTTAGGGTTGCCTGAAAAAATTGAATCTTGATGTGTTTTCCACTGATTTTTATGTGAGAATAAATAACTTATTGTTAAAAATGTTTTATAGTCAATTGTTGTGGGGAAATCTCAAAGATCAACTTATCAAATGTGGGATACCATCCACTGAATTGTTTTGACATGGTGGATGGTTATTGAAGCAAGTTAATTTCATTTGTATGTAATGGTCGGTAATGGTAACTTGTGTATTGGGTAAATGCTATAGCTATAACTCTCAAGTTTGTACTTTTTATTGCTAGATCTTGGTTACAGACATCCTATTCGAAGGGTAGTGAACTGATGAAACAAGGTGTGCCTAGTAGCGCTTAGTAGCTTGTTGTCCCGTGCAGCACTGTATCGTATTTGTTTGTAAATGGTGTTCTTTCTTGGTTTATCATGTGAAGCATGGAAAAGAATTACAGTTTTGTTTATAAGAATTTGCTAATGTGCATGTAGCAGTTACTAGTTAGGATTTGAAATGCTGCTGCTGATACCTTTCTTCTATCTGAACTGATAGTTAGGATTATGGGTCCTTGGTATGAAAAGAACGACTTTCTACTCAGCCTGGGTGGATGGATAATGAAGGATCTGAACTGATAGTTAGGATTTATGTCTTAGACATGAGTGTATGATATAATCAACTTGATAAACTATTTTGTTTTTAAGTACATGGCAACACACATTTTCATGGATAATTGGGTGGAGAGAGTACTAAACTCACAGGGTCCCTTGATATACCTTTAACTTGATCTGATCAGAGCTTTGCCGATTCAGCAAATCTCACTTTCTTCTTATTGTGTTTTCGTTTCAATTGAATGAGAATTGCAATTATCTGAAAAAAAACTAATTTGGCACATTTGTCTCTTAGTATTTTGACTAGATGTCTGATGGTATATCTGGTTAATTTTTTTGGTTTTATTTCGCTGTGATTTATTTTAAAAATCAATATTAAGCATGTAATTTATATTCAATGTCATTTGCTTTTTGGTAGCTTTTTTTGTCCTTCTTTCCTTAAGTTCCACTTTTACAGGTAAGCTTTGTATTGAGGTCACTGTGGCATCAAAGATTGCTTTTATATCAGAAGAGTTGTGCCATTGGTTGTGGTATATGCGTCAGGTATGCATCAACTATGCTTTTTAAGTAATTATTGTCCAAGGAAGGCATGTACAATGTCTTTGTGACTCATCCCTTTTATTCTTCTTAGAAATGCCCATTCGAAGCAATTCAAAAATTATCAAAAATCGTCCCGAAGAAGGACTTGGAGAAGGACACAAACTCACCGATATGGTCCAAATACTTCAAATTGCAAGGTTAGTCAATGATGAGATTTCCTAGGGTTGTTTAATTTGAAGAACTTAACTGCAATCGTTGTGAAATTTTCTCTCGTAGGTTGCCAGTACCAAGGCCTGGACAGGTCCTTGGCTTGGTTGGAACGAATGGTATTGGAAAATCAACTGCACTGAAAGTGTTAGCTGGGAAGCTGAAACCAAATTTGGGCCGTTTCGAAGTAATTTATCAATGAAGTCCTATTCTTCTGCAGATAAGTGTTTCTTAGTAATTGTTTTTAATCTAATTGCAGAATCCCCCTGATTGGCAAGAGATCTTGACTCACTTCCGAGGGTCTGAGTTGCAGAATTATTTCACTCGCATTTTGGAAGACAATTTGAAGGTACTAGCTGATGCCTAAGAGGCATCCAACCCAACATCTGAAAAGACATTCATAAGTAAAAAACAGAAATAGAAAAAGATTGCACATGTGCATCATCTCCCAAATACCACACACATTTATTGGACAAAAGTAAATATGAACGGAGTAAAACAAGACTTTTAATGCACCATAGATAGTCGTCCACTATTTTTTGTGCGTGTGGAAGTTCGGGATATTCTTTGTCAAAGGTTATGAATGCGTTACTATATAATATGGTTTCAGGAAGTACTTATTAAGTGATCAAAGCTTCAATTAAAGGCTTGAGGATAATGTATTTTTTTAAATGAGATTTGGGATTGTCCATCGATCAACGATCATATGTTATTACATTTTCATTAGGGGTGAATGACGCTCAGGTCCCGAGTTTTTTGTTTAATGTCAATTGGATCCCTGAGTTATTCATATAACCATTCAAGGTCTTTGAGTTTTATGTTAATTGTTAATTAGGTCCCTTTGCATAAACTAAGATATCCTATTTACTATTTCATCCTTTCATATTTATATTTTCACTTTTTTTTATTAATTTAAGGTGATGAAAATTTACTTTTTTCTTTTTTAATTCATTACATTTTAAATAATATTAATCTATATAAATAAAAAAAATTAATTTTCTTAACCAATAATAACTCTTATTTGAAAAAATAAAAGAATATCTTTATTTAATTTTTATTTATTATAAATGGTTCCATTTAATTTTCTTTTTATTATATATGTTCACTTAATAGTTTTAAATTTAGTGTATTTATTTATAATAGTCTGGATAGGATTAAATTTATATAAAATGTATTTTTTAAATTAATATATAAAAAATATTGCCACTAGAGGAAAGTAATTATAATTTAAATATGATGAAGTATTAAGGATATGGGTATACGAATAATTGAGGAAGTCAAATTGGTCAAAGGACCCAAGATGGTAATATTATATAAGATAAATATCGGGGATCTGAATGTCAGGACCCAGTCTTAATATATAATATGGTAGAAATTACCCTGTGAAATTTGTTCATGTCATGAAGGGATTATGTATGATAATAATCAACACCGAGTCTTCTAGTTAAGTGTTACTGTATATAACTTGTTAAGTAAAACTGTATTTGTTAATGAAATTACTTATTCCCTCCGTCCTTTAATCTAAGGACCATTTTCCCAAAACAGAAATTTCTTTTTAGGGTTCCATTTTACCAAAATTTGGTAAGAAAAGTGGAGGGAACTTATGTTTGTGAGATGAATTCAAATTTTCCTTAAACTTCGTGTAAAGTAAATGGTCCTTAGAAAAACGGACGGAGGGAGTATTTATGTTTGCATTGCATTCGAAGTATAATGCCGTAGGGATCTAACAGTTTCCTGTCGTATTCTCCTCGTGAAGGCTATCATCAAACCTCAGTATGTTGACCACATTCCAAAAGCTGTCCAAGGAAATGTTGCTCACGTTCTTGACCAGAAAGACGAGAGAGATAAAAAAGAAGAACTCTGTGTTGATCTAGAGCTTAATCAGGTTTTGGACCGTAATGTGGGAGACCTCTCTGGTGGTGAGCTCCAGAGGTTTGCTATTGCCGTGGTCGCTATTCAGAATGCTGAGATATATATGTTTGATGAGCCATCCAGTTATCTTGATGTGAGACAGAGGCTCAAGGCCGCCCGAGTTATCCGATCCTTGCTCAGATCAATAGGTTTGGCGAGCACCATTATTCTATTCTATTCATTTCTGTTATTTGGCAAATCTGTTAAATATAGTGGACCTTCAATCTTACAATGACACCGCCTTCGTCTTTATAGCTATGTGATCGTTGTGGAGCATGATCTGAGTGTTCTTGATTATTTATCCGACTTCATTTGCTGCCTCTATGGGAAACCTGGGGCTTATGGAGTTGTAACTCTCCCCTTCTCTGTTCGCGAAGGAATTAATATATTTTTGGCTGGATTTGTCCCCACGGAAATCTTAGATTTCGGGATGAATCTCTTACTTTCAAGGTAAATGAGCTTCTTGAATGTGAGGATCATTTTCTTATTTAGTATCTTATGTTGAGACCATTTTTTCTCCCAGGTTTCTGAGACGCCTCAGGAAAGTGCTGAGGAGATTGAGACATATGCTCGCTACAAATATCCAACCATGTCTAAGACACAAGGCAATTTCAAGCTCAAGGTTATGGAAGGTGAATTTACGGATTCTCAGATCATAGTAATGCTCGGTGAGAATGGGACCGGAAAGACAACATTTATACGAATGCTGGTAGGTTCTATTCTATATTTTCTTGATCATTAGGCGTAGTCATTCATTGTAGTTTGTCTGATGTTTTATCTTCGCTTTCTTAGGCTGGTCTATTGAAGCCTGATACTGTTGAAGGCTCTGATATTGAGATTCCTGAGTTTAACGTCTCTTACAAGCCACAGAAGATTAGTCCTAAGTTTCAACATACTGTCAGGCACTTGCTTCATCAAAAAATACGAGACTCTTATTTGCATCCTCAGTTTAACACAGATGTTATGAAACCTCTGCAAATTGAGCAATTGATGGATCAAGAAGTTGTTAACCTTTCAGGTGGAGAGTTGCAAAGAGTTGCCTTGACACTATGCCTTGGAAAGGTAAAGGTCTAGTCTAGTCTAGTCTAGTCTAGCGTTCTGGAAGTCCAATTCATTTTAAAACATAAGCACTGAGATCTCCATATTCTTCTTGGCTACATAGGCTGTCAAATTTTTTTCAAATTGAGCAATGGTGTGGAATTTTGTTTGATGTCGGTTTCGCATGTCAACAGTTTCTTTCTCAAATATCTTGCCATGTTATATTTTCTAGAGGATTCTAAACTTTGATTTTGAGGTGGTACACCTTAGACTTCCTGTTGTTTTTTTGTATGGAGTATGTTAATTTTTCAGTTGTTCTAATCGTGCGTACCAACCCAACTGCAATTTACATGATTCTTTGAGATTTAGATGGACTTAAAAGCCTGAAACATATCACTTAAATGTTCTTATCTGGCACTGTATATGCTGAACTATCTCAAGGTCTTGACTCTTTATTGGTCTACCTGCAGCCTGCTGACATTTACCTAATAGATGAGCCAAGTGCTTATCTGGACTCTGAGCAGCGTATCGTCGCCTCAAAAGTAATCAAGAGATTCATTCTCCATGCCAAGAAAACTGCATTCGTGGTTGAGCATGACTTCATAATGGCCACTTATCTGGCGACAGGGTTATTGTGTACGAAGGGAAACCATCAGTTGATTGTGTTGCAAATGCACCTCAATCATTACTCACCGGAATGAACTTGTTCTTATCAGTAAGTTGCATGTGAATCTTCTGGTTTATTTTGTTCACATGTTAATAGTTTTCTGCATATAAAAATTGAGGTTCTGATTTAGAGACCCAAAAGTGAGTCTTTCTTCTCTGTAACCAATCAGAGAGGAGCTTTACTACAGTAGGCTTCTTTTTTGCTATGCATTAGTTGGCTGTTTAAAGAATTCAAAGAGGCACTTATTCGTAGTTGATTGACATCGGCTCTCTCACCTCCCCCCTCCAACAGACATCCATCCAGTCACTTGTGCACACTTGCATCTTGATCATCATATTAATGTATTTCGTGGCTGCAAATGTTTGTGAGTTTCATTCGCATAACTTGGATTTTATGATATTGGTTTCGTGCAGCAACTTGATATTACATTCAGACGGGACCCTACC